>BSBK01000897.1:1765000-2030074 GCA_027943335.1 Chamaecyparis obtusa
AGAGAGAGAGAGAGAGAGAAGGGGAATATAGACTATAGAAAGGTGGGAGAGAACATATGTGTTTGAGAGAGAGAGAGAGTGGGTGAAAGAGGGTAATAAGGGAAAATATAGAGGGTATGAAGGTGGAGAGAGAGAGAGAGAGAGAGAGAGAGAGAGAGAGCATATGTGTGTGTGTGAGAGAGGGGGCGAAAGAGGGTAATAAGGGAATATATATATATATATATATATATATATATATATATATATATATATTATATAGAGAGAGAGAGAGAGAGAGAGAGAGGAGAGAGAGAGAGCATATGTGTGTGTGTGAGAGAGAGGGGGTGAAAGAGGGTAATAAGGGAAAATATAGAGGGTACAAAGGTAGAGAGAGAGAGAGAGAGAGAGAGAGAGAGAGAGGGTGAATCACCCTCTCTCTCTCTTAAACACATATGCTCTCTCTCTCTCTGACTATTTCTCATCACTATTTAAATCTATCTTAAATAGGGTGCACACCCTATAGGGTGAGCACACTATTGAAATCTATGACTTTCATAGGGCGCACGCCCTATGAAAGTCATAGATTTCAATAGTGTGCTCACCCTATAGGGCATGCACGCTTTGTAAGGCATTGGAATTTACCAATCCTAAGGCTTGGATTTACCCTGGAGATCCAACCCAAAGGCTTGGACGATTGAAATATGCCTGAGACATGTTTTCCAGCAGACATCCAAAAAAATGACGTCTTTTTTTGTGTGCTCCTCGTTAGGTTTACTCGTGGCTCAAGAACGTAAAAATATGATGACTTGATATTGTAGATGTCTCTGTTAGCTATCTAAGCATATAATTTATTTTGAATTTTGATTATATTAAGTTTTTCAACTCTAATTTCTTATGTGTGTATGTCTATTTTTTTGTAAAAAACTAATATGTAGTATTTTGGGCATAGATTTTGGCTTGTTCATCAAATTTTGCAACAAGTTACATTTTTAGAAACTAGACTCCATTCTACACACTTTAAAAAAAAGAAAATTTGATTTTCGATTAGTTTTAAATGATTTTCTAGGGGGAGCACACATAAATTTCATGTTTTCAAGATGTGTGCACTTTGTAAATTCATAAAAAAATATACATTCATCAAAAAATTACCAAAAATTTTTAGGATAAACTATGTGGTGTTAGCTAACTTCTCACTAGAGCGATTAAAAAAATTAAAAAAAAAAGTTAACATTTTAGGGGGAGCACACCAGATGCTATGTTATGTTTTTTGACAAAAAATAGGAGCACTTTTTGTGCTCCCCCTTTTTTAGGTCCTTAATCTGCATTATTTTCAAAATAAGTTAGTAGTTTAGGAAGTAGATTCAGAGTATTACAACTTTGGTTTTTGTCGCATCTTAAAATTTTGAGTCTAACTATCTTCAATTTGTTGTTGAAGTTTAGATTTTTCTGATTTCAAGAAAAAAAGTGGCATGTTATACCCCCTTTTTGGTCCCCCATCTTTGTGCACTTACCCTTAACGGGATTCATTGGTAAGGAGTGGCCCAAAATATTTGGGCAAATTAGAGAGTCAAATGAAGGCATTCCTAGCATTTATCTATCCAACCAGAGCTATTGGAATAAATAGTTTGTGCCCACAATAAGTGGTTTGAAAGATACACAATAACACACTTTTTAACTAAGTACTTTTGTGATTTATTGCAATAATAAAAAAGTTGTCGATGTGTGTAAACAAAGTCAAATATTTTGAAACCAAGGGATATTATTGTAGGTGGTGGTAACTTAACCCCATAGAATTAGCTTTATCATTCCTACATGGAATGAAAATGTATTATCAATAACATGTTAATAATATGTTACAAGTGTGGTTTCTATTGCACGAAAAGATTGAGCTCTCAATGTCCGATACAACCACTAGACTTATAGAATCCATAGGAGGTGGTTAGTCCTTTGTCACAAATCCTACAGAGTGTTGACTATTTTTCCATTAATATACCTCTCAACATTATCTAAGGGGATTCAAACCTGTACCAAGCTCTGATACCACTTGTTACAAGTGTGGTTCCCATTGCACCAAAAGACTGACCTCTCAATGTTAGATACAACCACTAGGCTTATAGAATCAACATGAGGCAGTTAGCCCTTTTCATGAATTTTGAGGGGAGTGTTGACCATTTTTCTAACACAATAAAATAAAAAATATTTGTGTACTTATTCTTTATTGATGTTTTCTTCCTCTTTATTGATGTCTAATCAAGTAAGATCCTTGTTTATATGGAAAACATTTATCCATTTATGCAAAATTTATTTTTTGATCTATAATCTTTGGCATTGAATGACATTTGTCACGAGCTATGTAGTACCTCTCCCATTTTCTTCCTATATGAAATCCTTATGGATGTAGCTTCAACGTAATGTTTATATTTTTTTATCATGTTGGATCCAAAGTCATCGGTGCCTTTGTGGTGATCTAGATTATGTTGTTGCATTTACAAGTTATTTTCTTATGCTTAGTTGTAAGAACCATTGTCTTTTGGCTTTTTGCATACTTGATTTTGGATGCTAGACCTTATGAGGCTTTTATTGTGAGTTTTGTGGACTTGTGTCTCTGGTTATTTTGATCCAAGCTAGATTCTTGTATGTTATTTTGAGGTTATTCTCAAGTTATGATTTTATATTAGCACTATGAGATGCACCTAGTCTAGTTCATTCTTGTGTTTATACCAATGTCTCTACTGGCATAGATAATGAATTATTCTTATTCTTTCAGTGATGATCATTTTTGCACGATATGAAATGATTATATCTAGTTTACTTTACATTAGAGGATTTTTCTTTATGGTTATCTTGATGTGATTTCATGAGATTCACTAATATTTGTGCTAGTGGTTATTGAGATGTTTGATTATTTCATCGAGGTATGTAATTGTAGTCATCATTCCTTTGTGATTTTCAATGTTTAATTATTATAAAATTTAGAGTTTTAATTAATATGTTCTAAATGTTGTGAAATTCTATTTAATGCTTTAATTTAAATGAAATGATTATTTGTAATGTCTATTAAGTATTAAATATGAAAAAATGGTTCGGTAAAACTCAAATACATATGAACATTGATTACATCACTACAATGTCATTTCATTAGTTTTATTTATGGATTATGATATATGTACTTTGACTATTTATGTTAGAATAAATGAGAGGGGGGTGAATCAGTTATCCAGTGTCCCAAAACAAAATGTATAATTCAAAAGAAACTCCTATTTCTTCTCCTCGGTAAACAATAACTACTTTCACTATCTGTACTTTTACCGATTACCAGTCTAATGCTATAATAGTTATCGATCAAATCTAACATGTAACTTGCAAAGTATGATAGCAAAAAAAATCACAGTCAACATATAACACAAGAGATTTAATGTGGAAACCCTATAAAGGGAAAAACCACCTGGGACCGGCAACCCAAAATTGTTCACTCTTCTGAAGTGAGGTCGGTTAAGACCCAACCCTGTTAAAGGTTTACAAACACATTGTTAGGTGTGACCTTGTTAGAGGATTTTAGACTAGAAGTTATCGTCCAACCAGCATTCACTATGGGGTTGATAGGATAAAAATGTTCATTCTATGAATGATACATCATAAGACTTTTAGAGTCCACTTGGTTAAGAGATTTTGACTATATACAATGGTTAAATATGTAATAGTAAATGACCTGTATTAATACAACTTCAATTGTAGATTATAGATCAATATTCAGTCCATACAAATATTTCTGATCAATATTTCACTTCAGATTCAATACTATATCAACTTACTGTTCATCGGTAATTTCTCTATGTAGCTCGGTAATTTTTCTACAGCTTGGTTCTCACTAACCAGTATGATCAGAATGCATGAAAACCTTGTTCACACGATATTCCTGCAGCTTCTATTTCTACCGGTGTGACCACATTGTAGTGAAATCTCAAGTCTCCTATATAGACATGTAAACTGTTTTCTTCTCCACCATCAAATTTTTCCGCTTAACCACATTCATAGATTTTTCCACTTCAAACTTCCTTGGCTGACGTGTTAGTAACACATTTCAATCTGCTCCGTTAGATCTTCCTTTAATTTTGTTATTCATCGATCTTCATAACAAACATTATCTATTATCATTGAAATCGAGGTACTTTATAGCTCATCAATCTTATCAGCTAAACTAATCATTTAATTCATTCTATTTTGCTTGGTTAACAAAGAAATGCATCGGTGAACACTGCTTGGTTAATACTATGATCGGTATACACTACACTCCGTCGGTGTATACTAGAATTGCTTCATTTACCGCCAACACTGCTTTGTGTCTTTCAGCTCTATACTTCATCATAGATGAATGCAACATAATAAAGTCAATATCATCAAGTCATAGACTCATCAACAAGTTACTCAATGTATTCCTTATCCTCATCTATCATGTACATCTTTCCCCATGTAGATTTCTCTGTTCTTCATCTCTTTCACCTTTCTTCAGATGTCTCGGTATAGTAACTTACAAGATAAGTGTTGTCAAACTAGTTGACATCAATGACAACATAATACTGATTTAATCATATTGCATATCTAATCAGCAACTCCTCAGTGATCTTTAATCATGGATTCTTCAGTCAGATTCCAAATCAGTTGTAGTCCAAGAATCTTTCCCTTTGGCATTGATGGCAACTAAAGTAATATGAAAGGTACCATACACATACCAAACATATATTCTACAACTTTGTGAACAAAATGCTATAAGTTGAATAGACTTAATATGTTTAATCACCACATTACTAAACAACATTAGATAATACAACTTTACCATTCTGCAGTTGTGATCTTTTCAGTTATCTTGTTCCTGCTTCTGTTCTCTATAACTGATCTTCAATACTCTATCTCATTCAGATTGTCTCTCCCTTAGATAATTTTCATCGGTGCTTGTCCCTTTTCATATTATTTATCTCTCCCTTTGACAGAAATGCCAAAGAGACAAATAAACAATCAATTATGTCCTCCTTTGTATCTCTATATACTGATATTCCAATCAGTTCAAGTTCTCCAAACTTAATCACAACCTTGAAAATGATTCAAAGTGTGAACTATGATACATCAACATGAATGATCTTCTAATAAAAATAGGCTGATGCAACAACTAGATCACCTTAGTGACTGACACATAGGGGACAGACCCTAAGTCTAGTCCTCAAGTTTTCAAATGCGTCCTTCAGTAGAGGCTTTGTAAAAATATCTGCAAGTTGTTCTTTAAATGTGATAAATTCTAACTTCACTTTCTTCTCTTGCACTTTTTCTCTTAAGTAATGATACTTAATAGATATATGCTTTGTCTTAGAGTGCATCACATGATTCTTTGAAATATTAATAGCACTAGTGTTGTCACAATATATAATCATCGGGTCAGTGATTACCTCATTCATCCCTTCCAACACTTGCTTGATATATGCAATGTTTGAATAGTTAGTAGCAGCAATGACATACTCTACTTCAGTTGTAGACTAAGAAATACAAGCCTTCTTTTTACTTGTCCAGGTTACAAGTCTTTCACCAAAGAAAAATGCTCCTCCGGTGGTGCTTTTTCTATCATCCACATTTTCGGCCCAATCAGCATCGGTGTAAACTTTTCGATCAAACTTCCCTTCCTTAGGATACCATAACCCATAATTCTCTATTTTCTTTAGGTATCTTAAGATCCTTTTTGTAGCTATCATGTGTGATTCTCTAGGATTAGCAAAAAATCTTGCAACAATACCCATAACATGTGCTATATCTAGTCTATTGTGAACTATGTACATTAACTTACCAATCATGGATCGGTAAAGTGTCTGGTTTACCTCTGTAGTTTCATCCTCCTTTGTCAATTTGCATCTAGTAGCCATCAATGTTCCCACAGGTTTAGCATATTCCATGCCAAATGTCTTCAGTACTTCCTTTATGTATTTAGATTGTGTGATGAATATTCCATCACTCTGCTGAATCACTTGTAGTCCAAGAAAGAACTTAATCTCTTCGAAAATAGACATTTAAAATTCATTCCTCATGTCATTAGCAAAAGATTTACATATATGATCTTGACCTCCAAAAATAATATCATTAACAAAAATTTCAGCAATGATAATAGTATCATCAATATCACCCTTCATATACAGATTGTTGTTTTCACTTGTTCTAAAAAATCCAATACTTAACAAGTAAGTGTACAGTCTTTCATACCATGCTCTAGGTGCTTGCTTCAAGCCATACAAAGCTTTATATAATCTACATACCATGTCTTTTTTGTTAGGATCAACAAATCCTTCAGGTTGTTTGATGTAGACCTCTTCTTCAAGTATACCGTTCAGAAATGCTGACTTCACATCCATTTGATAGACTTTGAATTTCTTGTGTGCAGCATATGCAAGTAGCATTCTAACTCCTTCCAATCTAGAAATAGGTGCAAATGTTTCACCATAGTCAATGCCTTCTTCCTATGCATATCCCTTGCATACCAATCTTTCTTTATTTCTTGTGACTTCACCATTTTCATTCAGTTTATTCCTGAATATCCACTTAGTACCGATAACATTCTTATCTTTAGGTTAGGGTACTAAGGACCAGGCTTTGTTATTTTCTATTTGTTCTATTTCCTCCTTCATTGCATTAACCCATTCTTCATTATCTAATGCAACTTTCACATTTTTAGGTTCAAATTCACAAACTAGACATATACCTTGTCTTGTTTTGCTTCTAGTTTGCATTCCAGCATGTCTGTCTCCAATCATTTGTGTCTCAGGATGATGTCTTCTGACAAAACTAGCCAGAACTTGATTTCTCCTTTCTTTCTCATCCTATTCAGGGTCATTTCCTTGCTCGGTAGCTCCATCTTGTTCATCAGTTTGTGTTGGCTATTGTCCTGTATTATTTCCCTACTGACTAGTTGTCATAGCTTACGACGTTGGTAGATACTCTGGATGTTCAATGTAAGTGAATCTACTGTAGTCTTCTGATTCCTTTGTACCTTCCTTTGTGTTCTTGTCATTAAACTCATCAACACAAACATTAGTACTTTCAACTATCTTGTTTGTAACCTTATTCAAACATTTATATGCTTTACTTGTAGAGGAATATCCCAGAAATATCCCTTCATCTCCTTTAGAATCAAATTTTCCATTTCTTTCATCTTTCAAAATAAAGCATTTACTTCCAAAAATCCTGAAATAACTTACAGTAGGTTTGTGTCCAAACCATAGCTCATAAGGTGTTTGGTTGGTGTCCTTCTTCAGTTGTACTCAGTTAAGAACATACACAACTATACTGACAACTTCCCTCCAATATGTCTGAGCAACATTCTTCTGTATCATCAATGTTCTAGCACAGTCAATTATAGACCTGTTCCTTCTTTCAGCAATGTGATTTTGCTGAGGTGTCCTCCGTGCAGAGACCTGTCTTTTAATTCCATGCTCATTACAGAAATTAGTAAATTCATCAGAGATAAATTCACCTCTTCTATCAGATCTTAAGAATTTTATTTCTTTTCTAGTTTCTTTCTCTACCTTAGCTTTATACCACTTAAACATTTTAAAGGCTTCAGATTTCTCTTTCAGGAACATAACAGTCATCAGTCTAGTATAGTCATCAACAAAAATAATAAAATATCTATCACCATAATAGCTCTGAGTTCTCATAGGACCACATAGGTCGGTATGAACCAACTCAAGTATCTTCTTTGTTGAGTAGTCTCTACTTTTAAAGCTAGACTTAGTCATCTTACCTTTCTGACATTCATGGCACATGGTATGATCAGGTTTTGTCAAGTTAGGCAATCCTCTAACTCTTTTATTTTTACTAATCTTGATCATGTTGTCAAAGTTCACATGGCATAACCTTTTGTGCCACAACCAAGCATCTTCATCCTTTATTAACAAACAAGAAGACTGATCCATATCAAGATAGAATAAATTACCTCTGGATTGTGTACTAGTTCTGACAAGTCTTCCTTCATCATCATAGATCTTCACCTTTTTTCTCTCAAAAGATAGTCGGTGGCCTGAATTGTTCAGCTAAGCCACACTTAATAGATTATAGTTCAATCCATCTACCCAGTATGCATTTTCACATTGTATTCTATCATTGATCATCAGTGAACCTTTACCTCTTACTATACAAGGTGCATCATTTCCCATTCTCACAGATCCTCCATTATATTCAACAAGATGATCAAACTTCTCTACATCACTGATCATATGATGTGTACAGCCACTGTCTATGATCCATGTGTCATTTCTACTTACCTTAGAGATCAGTGCTGTCTCTTCATGTTTTTATTCTTCCTCTGAGTCATCTTTCATAGCAACAAATACAACTTCTATGTCATCATTAGAATCAGATTCAGTTTCATTATCTTCGGCTATGTAACATACCTTTTTGCCTTTATTGTCTCGGTTGTCTCTATTGTTGTGTTGGTAGCCTCTGTTGACTCTTCTCCCATAGCTTCCTTCAGATCAGTCTTTGGATCTATCATCATATTTCTTCTGAGGACATCTAGCAGTGATGTGACCAACTTCTTTACAGTTAAAACATGCCAAAGGTAGCTTACCTCTATACCTTCCTTTTCCTTTGGGAAATCTTCTAGCCATAAGAGCTTCAAGCTCATCAAGTTCATCATTGGTATTACTGTCACTATCATAATTCTTACTATTCTTACTGGACTTTCCAATCTTCAAAGAAGACATGAAAGTGGATTCAACAGAAGGAACAACACTATTATCAAAATTGTTTAATTCAAAGGTTGTAAGTTTACCAATCAGAGTGTCAAGAGTAAGGTTGGATGTAGCTCTTGTTTCATGAATTGTAGAGATCCTAATTGCATAAGCTAGCAACAAAGTTCTGAGAATCTTTCTTATCACTATTTCATCATCAATCACTCCATCAGATGCTCTAATAGCATGTACCACCTCTTTTAGTCTATTTGAGTATTGTACAATGTTCTCACCTTCTTACATTCTCATATCATCAAATCTTCCTCTTAGGCTTTCATCTCGGGCTCTTTTAACATTCAGATCTCCACTGTATATCATATTTAACTTGTCCCACATCTTCTTAGAAGTATCACAACCCTTGATGTCTTCAAATTCGACATCGATACAGGCAGAAACAAGTTCCATCATATTGATATTGTGTTCATGCCTATCCTTTATTTGATCAAGAGTTAAGGGACCAGTGGGTGGTTGCATGTAGCCATTCTCCATCAGATCTAGTGCAGAATTCCCAATTCCAGATATGTGCAGCTTCATCTTGCTTTTCCATATAGTGAAGTTCTTTTTGTTCAGCTTTGGTACTTCCCTCTTATACATCTTGAGACCTTTGTGATTAAGTCCTTAAAAATCTATTCTAAGCAACCAACGCTCTGATACCAATTGTTAGAATAACTGAGAGGGGGGTGAATCAATTATCCAGTGTCCCAAAACAAAATGTATAATTCAAAAGCAACTCCTATTTCTGCTCCTTGGTAAATAATAACTACTTTCATTGTCTGTACTTTTACCGATTGCCAGTCTAATGCTATAATAGTTATCGATCAAATCTAACATGTAACATGCAAAGTATGATAGCAAACAAATATCACAATCAACATATAACACGAGATTTAACGTGGAAACCCTATAAAGGGAAAAACATCTTGGGACTGGCAACCCAAAATTGTTCACTCTTTTGAAGTTAGGTCAGTTAAGACCCAACCCTATTAAAGGTTTACAAACACACTGTTAGGTGTGACCTTGTTAGAGGATTTTAGACTAGAAGTTATCATCCAACCATCATTCACTATGGGGTTGATAGGATAACAATGTTCATTATATGAATGATACATCATAAGAATTTTAGAGTCCACTCGGTTAAGAGATTTTGATTGTATACAATGGTTAAATATGTAACAATAAATGACCTATCTTAATACAACTTTAATTGTAGATTACATATCAATATTCAGTTCATACAAATCTTTCTGATCAATATTTCACTTTAGATTCAATACTATATCAACTTACTGTCCATCGGTAATTGCTCTCTATAGCTCAGTAATTATTCTGCAACTCGGTTCTCACTAACCAGTATGATCAGAATGCATGAAAACCTTGTTCACGCGTTATTCCTGCAGCTTCTATTTCTACCGGCGTGACCACATTGTAGTGAAATCTCAAGTCTCTTATATAGACATGTAAACCATTTTCTTCTCCACCATCAGATTTTTGCGCTTAACCATATTCATATATTTTGCTACTTCAAACTTCCTCGGTTGACGTGTCAGTAACACGTTTCAATCTGCTCCATTAGATCTTCCTTTAATTTTGTTAGCCGTTGATCTTCATAACAAATATTATCTATTATCATTGAAATCGATGTACTTTACAGCTCATCAATCTTATCGGCTAAACTAATCATTTAATTCATTCTTTTCCACTCGATTAACAAAGAAATGCATCGGTGAACACTACTCAGTTAATACTACGATAGGTATACACTACACTTCGTCGGTGTATACTAAAATTGCTTCATTTACCGACAACACTTCTTTGTGTATTTCAGCTCTATACTTCATCATAGATGAAAGCAACATAATAAAGTCAATATCATCAAGTCATAGACTCATCAACAAGTTACTCAATGTGTTCCTTATCCTCATCTATCATGTACATCTTTCCCCCTGTATATTTCTCTATTCTTCATCTCTTTCACCTTTCTTCAGATGTCTCGGTATAGTAACTTACAAGATAAGTGATGTCAAACTAGTTGACATCAATGACAACATAATACTGATTTAATCATATTACATATCTAATCAGCAACTCCTCAGTGATCTTTAACCATAGATTCTTCAATCAGATTCCAAATCAATTGTAGTCCAATAATTTATACGTGAGCAACTACACTTGATATACATATTTTTTAGTGAACATGTACTAGACATTGAATCCATCTATTTCCATAGGTCTGAGAATGTATTTATGCCCAATTGTGACACATGAGATACTTGCATTATATGCCCCTAATATTTAAGCAATATTGTCCCTGTATGGGCGATGTTTCTATAATTGCATTATAAGACCTCTAGTGTCTGCTTGGGTAAAGTTTGCATTTCATTTGCATTACTTGTTGAAAGGCTAGTAAAGTATTTGTGCAAAGTCTTTTATCTATAGTTGGCCATGATTGAGTTAATTTTCATTTAAGTGTTGATTTTTATTAATGGCGATTTTATATTACCAACCATTTTGCTATTGTACTATTCTATTTAATTAGAATTAATTTAATTTAATCCATGGAGGGATTGGATTAATTAATTGGTTTTCTATTTTATTATTTTAAATTTGTTAGTTTAACATTTTTGGCTTTGGGGGAAATAGTGCCCTTTAATTGTGAAAAATAATTAATTTTGCACATTGGTTATTTTTGGAAATTGAATTTTCTCTCAAAACCCTTGTGAGTGAATTTGGTCTTTTGCTTAGTGGAAGCGATTGACTTGCCAGATTTTTATGGGTAGTGACTTGTTGGAACCATGTTGGGATTGCTTTGTGTTGCTAGTGATCTTGTTGGGTTTCATGGATCATACTTATTTCTTTCTCCAGTTTGTTTTTTCTCTCTATTTTGAGGTAGGAAATTCATACCTCTCTAGTTCTTTTATTTTATCAGTTCTAGTTCATTGTAATATTTATGTGGGATGATATTATGTTTTTTCCCCACTATTTGATTCATTTACATGCTCTTTTGGGATTCTATGCATTATATATTTCTTAGAATTTCAAAATGTGAATCCAAGTAATGTTATGTTGCCCATTTTTTTGTGTGTGCCTAGATCCAAAATCTTATTTGAAAAGTGTATTGTTGTGCTTGTAGGAACCAATGGGTTTTTCCAAAATCATGAGATTCCAAGTTTGATTTTTGAGCATTTTTTGGAGGTCCTTGATTTGTGTGGCCTCTAGAAGTAGGTTTTAGCCATGTTTGGAATTCTTTGAATTTTGATTTTGGAAATATCCATGTTTGTGGTCTGTACATATGGTCAAAGTCAATTGGGGAGATTCTAATTCCAAACTATCACTATCCAAAATCTCAATTTTACGCTAATTGAGTATGATTGTAAACTTATTGGTTATTACAATAAATTAATTTCTCTTTCATGAAATTATTATTTTTAAGAGTTTTATATTTGAGTTCATAGAGATTATGGTTTATATTATATAGGGATGTTAGTATTTCATGTGCATTTTATGTCAAACCATCTTGTGATGCATTCTATTGGAAATGAGGCCAATAGAGAAATCTTGAGCACTAGTTTATTTCCTTGGTTTGATGAGCTTATTTATACTTTATTTGGGATTGTATTTGATTTATTGATGTGTGTGTTTGATATTGCATCCTTGAGCATTGTTGAGCTATGCCTATTTGATGGGATCTTGATAGATTTCTACTCTTGGTCTATGACCAATTGAGTGATCCTTGTATCACAATGGAAGTGTGACCTTTGGGTATTTTATTTCCTTGTAATTTTCCTTTATTGTATCGGCATTCTTTATGATTTAGTTGAAATTGTATTTGGTTTTCATATGTATAGTGTTGAAACCGCATTGTTAGCATAACAGAGTTATGCTCATTCACAAGATCGTTGAGAGGCGTATGCTCTTGGTTTGAGACCAATAGAGCTTATCATGTTTTAGTATGGTTTTATGACTTTGAGATTATTTTCTTTCATTTGTTTCATAGTTCTTCATTTTTGAAACAAGATAAACTTATTGTTGTTTGGGTAGTGGAGTGGAGTGGATCTTTACAACAAGATGAGCCATAAAGGGGTAGCCAAGGCAACCCATAGAAAGTTATTAATCAAGTGATAACTAAATAAATGAATGGGGTAAAACACCTTATCAATAATTAGTAAGACTACATGGCTATTTGAGTGATGTTGATTGAATATCTATGTCTTGCCCGACTGTCTGCAAATGTTGATTAGTGTATAATGATAACTTGGGTTATCAATGCACAAATGTATTATGAATACTCAATGAAATATAGAGAATTTGAATTTTTTATTCAAGTATCCCTTGATTCCATTGGGTTATTCATATCTATATAGTTTAAATATGGATTTCACTTACTAATACCTCAAACCTAAACAACTTAAAACAAAATTTAGAGCATAACTGCATGAAAATTCAAAACCCCGAATTAAGACAAATATTTTCTCAAAAATAAAGGTAAGAATAAATGAATAAAATACTTATCCACACCAAATAGAATATTTTCAACAACTTTGAGAAGTAGAGCCTTTTCATTCTTTCTTTTCTTATACTTATGAACACTCTAATTTTTCCCAATGCCCACATACTCTCTCTCTCTCTCCAAAGGGACAAGATAAAACTTTAGGGACAAATACATTGTGAATAGGTTAAATTTCCTTAAACCGTTTACACTTCTGGCCTCTAATGATGATCACACACCTTCACCATCTTAAGGAAATGACCATGGTCTCACAAATGCACACTTGTTAATTAAGCATATGTATTTGTGAGACCTCAATGATTTCCTAAGGAAAGTGAAGCTACAAGTTTATCTTTAGGTGTTAAAAACATGAATAAGTTAAGGAAACATGACCCGTTCATATTTTTGGCCCAAAAACATTTTGTTTTTCCTTTGGAGAGAGAGAGAGAAATACTAATGATCCCAAGTAACTAATGGTAACTAATTATTCTCAATCTTGTATCCATTAGTGATAGGGATTGTTTTCCATGTATATCATCAAAGTAATCTACTATTATTAAGAAAATAGAATAGGATTATGTTTATTTGGAAAGGGTAAACGTATCTAAATTCACCTTATATACACAAGTGATGTAGGAGAATCATGGGTTCATGGAAATCTTGCATCAACAATTTTATTTATTTATTTCTGTTCTTTTTTTCTATCTATGAAATCGTGTTGGTGGTTCATAATGTGTTCGTGTTGGTGTGCGTGGTCATAAAATATTATCCAAGACCTATTTTTGATCACTTTCCCATGACCACACTTCATTTGGATCGATGTGCTTCAATGATAAACTTCCAAGTTACAAATCAATCAAGCCGAGCATTGCATGGTTACAAGTAGCAGTAGTGTATACTCAAGCCTCTCTTGAAAGAAACCCAAAAATCTATGCAAAGATAATGATATCTAGTATGAAAAAGTAAAGTAAGTAACTAATAGTTATCCTTTCTATAGCAAGTGATAGAATAAAAAAAGCCTTGGAATTTATGCAAAATGGAGGAGTGATCTTGAGTTCAAACAACATGTTCAAGTTTTTCAAAATGAAAGAGAAAAGAGCATGGTTTACTTATCTTAATAGAGAGATAGAGTGCCAGATGCTTCATAAACAAATTCAAAGTCATAGTAGCAACCACAGGATATCCCGAGCCTTGAAGCTGAGTCACAAGCCAAAACAAAGTGATTTGTCCCATGATTATTAGTCAACGTCAAGCCATTACAAAGTCACAACCCATGATATTAACAATTGAAAGACTAAGTTCAGCTATGAACTCGAGATCTAGTGATTGAAGCCAAGCATGAGCTCATAAAACTCAAACTGAGCTTGATGTTAAGCTGAGATCTATTGATTAAAGTCAAAAGACCTGAGTTTCAAATAGAAATCTTGAGTTTAAACTGAGAAATGGAGATAAACAACTACTAGTAGAAGCTCAAGTTCGAGCTATGTGCCACTCTTTGAAAGCCGAGTTCAATAGCCTATGAACTCCCATTTACAGCTTGAGGTTCTAGCCTCAAAGACGACTACCAGATAAAGCTCATGCCATTCAACCATAGCCAGAGATGAAGGAGAAAAATAGAGAGTAGAAGCGAAGGTTAGTCTGGAGTTCTCACAGGATAGCCACCATGCTTAGGGTTTGTTCATTATTTTTTTCCCATTCTCAAATGCATCACAAAGATCAAGTGAAGTGCGAGGACCAAGACAAATGCCAAGTTTGATAAGATTTCAAGTCCTCTGGCAGAGAAAAAAAAATCCAATAAATGTCTGCAGTTCATTGACAGCCAACCTCAAAAGTTTCAAATGCCAACTTGTATATGCCCTTCAGATATATTTCACAATAAGTTTTGAATTTCATTCGGATGGTCATTTTGACCTAGCTTTAAAATTTGTAGTAGTTTAAACTTGGGTCTTTATAGGCTTAGGTTTAATTCTTATATATGGGTTGGGATATTAGATATTGAGTTGAACTCAATTATTTTGTAATATATGTTCGTAATAGTTTAAAAAGTTTTTATTTTAAATTACCAACAATAGGGCTAAATTTTAGGCACAATTCATGCATGAAATTTGGGGGCTATTTTATAGCTAAATTTGAGCATTTCTTGGAGCGATTTTAGTGGGGCCTAGATTTTTGAATTCAGCCTTTGAGGGCTTCATAATAGAGTTGAATTTTTAGTTTTAGGGGTTCAGAATCATGGAAAAGGAAGGCATAGTGAACATTTTCGTTCCTCTGTCCCATTTTTTGCATTTTTGTAACCATTTTCAGCTTGGAAGGATAATAAAGCAAGTTATTCATATTGCATCAATTTCTGAGTATTGAATTCAATCCTTTTCTTCTTTTTGCATTAAGTGTTTACCAATTTTGTAACAAGGAGAGGTGAATTATTCCTATTCCTCCTCTAAGTGATCAAAATTCAAATCTTTTTGTAGAATCTGTATGTTTGTTGATAGATTCCATTGTTCGTGGTGTATACCCTAATAGTGGATTTTAGTCAGCCTATATGTTGATCAGTGAATGATAGTGCCAATCTCATTAGTAGTTGTGATTGTGGATGCTGGTTTGAAGATCCTGATAAGTCTAGAGAAAGTTTTTGGTGCATCACCCCATTTCTTTTCAATTTCAAGTTATCTTTCTCCCTTTCCCCATTCAAGTTTCAGTTAGGAGGTGATATTCCAAATCAAATAGGAACCAACCTAGAATCCAGAGATTCCTTCTCAATCAAAGTCTACCTACAGCTCAAGAAGGTTTCCATTGTTAGGATAAAATGTCGGTATGCCCTAATGCCTAAGTTAGGGTGACATTTTAAAACCTAAACACTAACATCAAAATCCTCTGGACTTTTAAACACTTCATCTCCATTACATGAGCTATAAATGTCTAGTAGTGCACATCATTTTAAACCAACTTATGTAGCTGATATGAATATTTTTTATTCATTATCGAAGTGACCCATCCCATAGAGCTTTAATGAGATTTATCTTCAATATACAAAGAGGTCAAAAACCCCATAAGTCTCATCCAAATATAAATATCTTAAGATTTCCAGAGCACAAAGGCCACATCATAAACATTGATGAAAAAATAAAAAAGTAACGGTAATTATGTCAAATTTAAATTGGTAAATTTTATAATGGTGGTCACAGGAACACCAATTCACTTGAATTCATTTCTCCATGATGATCATAAGGAAGTAAAATTTAACTTTATCAAATGCATTATGAGGACCATCAAAATATCAAATTTATAAAATAAAATTTATAATGACGGTTATTGGGATATTAATTTTAACACATAAATATAAATGTCAAATTTGTAATGACAATTTTCAAGATGTCAAATTTAATTCCAAGTTTTTGTAATGACAGTCATATGGTCGTTAAATTTAACATGAGAATTTGTCACAATAGTCATCCGAATGGTACATATTTGTAATGATGGTCATTGGGATGTTAAATTTTACTTCATAAATTTTGATGTGATGGTTGTCAAATTTTTACTTCATGGATTTTGTCATGATGGTCATATAAACATCTAATTTATCTTATTAAAATTTATTATGATGGTCATATGAACATCAAATTTAATTGAATGAAACTTATTGTGACAGTTATATGAACATAAAATTTCACTTCTCAAATTTTTTTGCGACAATTGTATGAATGTCAAATTATACACCGAATACTAACCTTGAATCCTAACCCTACCCTTAACCCTAAACCCTAAACCCTAAACCTCAAAGCCTAAACTCTAAACCTTAAGCCGTAAACTATAAGCAATGATACAACCAATCAAAACACCAAGTTCAATCAATTTAAAAACTCCCCGAGTTACCTGCAATTGAATCTCAAGGATATCAGATTTTGAACAAGTCCATTCAATTATGATTCTACAAAATCGTTGTCTTCTATTTCTGTATTGTAATTAATTAAATTAATATGATACGATTATATAATAACATATAAAATAAAATAATTAAAAAAAATAGACATGTTTTAATATATTAATGTAATAGTAATTAAAGTATAGTAATATGTTACATTAGTATAATACAATACAATAATAATAATAATAATAAAAGATAAAAATACAAATAATATAATTATAATATGATATAACAATATGATATCGGGGTTTAGCTTAGAAATCATGTAGGAAGAGTCTTAGCCTACTTGGCATCCCCTATCAGCTCTGGTACTAACAATATGGCGGAAGCTATTGCACTGCTTGAAGGGTTAATCCTTGCTAAGAAATTATCAATCTCTAACCTTCATATTGAAGGTGACTCAGCGGTTATTATCAATGCGTGCATCCACAGATCTATTGACAATTGGCAACTGAAATATGTTCTCCAGCAAGTCTGGGATCTCATTGACTCTCTGGATATATTTCTTATTTCCCATACTTACAGAGAAGGAAATAAACTGGCAGATATTTTAGCTAATTTTGGTTGCAATAAAGTTATCTTGGATTCTTGTTCTTCAGCTTACAAGTTAGATCATTTTCCTTCTATCATGGAAATTATTCGAAATGAATCTTCATGATAAATGGAGCCCCTGCTCCTCTTGGCAATGGTGGGATTTGTTCTGGTTTAGACTCTCTTATAATCTTATAGCTTCTTAGTCATTTTCTGAAAGATTTGTGAGTATAAGGAAAATTGTCATGTCCTTTATGTTTGTCATGCAATGTTTTCTTATGACTTTCACATTTGGCGACTCTCAAATTAAAATGTCTAGGCAGCTATGAGTATAAGAAAGGTTTCCATGCCATTCCAATTATGTTTGATACACAAAGTTTTATTATACTCCCATAATTGCTTATTCATTTAAGGAAATGGTTAGTCAGCTATGGGTATATGAAAGATTGAAATGCCTAGTTAGCATGCATAGTTTCTTATGTCTGTATATGTGGTGAATATCAAAGTATAATGTCTAATCATCTATGTGTTATGCTTGTCACAAAATGCTTTGTTATTCTCTCATATCTTTTGGTTGAAATGATTAATCAGCTGTGGGTGTGTGAAAGATTATCATGTTCAGGTACTCATCTTCATGCTTTTGTACTTTGGCACATGCGTATTATTTCAAGTAAAGCCAGTTCATTTTTTCATGTGTTTCTTTATGAAGGCTTGCTTTAATGTTGGAGCCACCCTTTGGTTATGTACTTCCCTTGCTTTCATTGGCACACAACTGGCCATCCTTCTTTGTCATTCATTTATCTCCTGATCATTATTATGGGTTCTTGGGTGTTTGTCATCTTTGCATTTATTATTTTTTATTTTGCACTTTCACTTCAACTTGATGTTTCTCTCTTTCTGATTGTGCCATGTGGCCGATTTGGGATTACATATCCTTCTCCTTCAGGTGACATAATTAGCTATTAAAAGCCATTCTTTATTGCATCTTCCTCATTTGTTATATATTTGACATATTGGTTTATTTTAAGTATTGTCTTTCTTTTGTCATTTTCTCTGTCTTATTTCCCTTAGCCCTAGCTTCTGAGTTTTTTAGTACAATGACTCACCCAAGTTTCATAGTGGGTGTGAGTTCCTCTATGGAAGTGTGCTCGACTTTCTCTTTGCTCCACATGGATTATTACCCTAATAATTATAGAGTTCTATTGGCGGTTGAAGTTTGGGAGAAGCCGTTCCTTGGCTTCATCAAAGATTATTTATTGGCCTCCATTTTTATCTGTGAATGTCCACATATTAGGCGTTGTATCAAGCGTATCATTGGGAACAATGTTCTATTTCCGTCAGGGAAGTGTATCATTTATCCTTCTCAAATTATGTCTATTTTCCTTTCAAATGCTTTTGATTTGCTACAATCTCCTGATCACCTTGAGATGATCTACAATAGACACGTTAGGCCTAAATTCCTACATGAGGGTATGAAAGTCACTTCAGCCTTGTAGAAGTATGATTTGTGGGGTGGAGCCACACTAATTGGAAGTCTCTTTCATCATCACACAGTTTTACATAATCATGGTGTATACATGGTGTTGGAAAGTATTAAAAAAGGGCTCGAATGGCAGTCTTTTCGACCTATTAAAAATGGCTCTACATCATTATGGGTACTTCCTCTCAAAAGATTGTGTGAATAATGTTCATCAGGTTGTCTTCACCTTACTAGATTTATCAGAGCAAGATTCAACCGTGCCCCCCTTCCCCCAGCCTCCCCCTCATCCATCAGTTCCAGTGTCTTCTCAAACCCTACTTGATCTCAATCTTCAGTTGGGCTCCTTAGACATTTCCCCTGCTCTCATGGAAGGCTAATGTGTTTTGACTTTAAGCGAGATTTTCTCTGGTTTTTGGTTTTGTTTGGTTATGTTATATGTGCAGGTGTTCCTTTCACGTGGTCCTTGTAGTTGATTCATTTGATGCTCCCTGGGTGATCTGGGTACCATGTATTCAATTTTGAAGCCTCCATTTTTTTGGTAGTGACATCGTTGAGAGAATTCTGCCACTCTTTTTGGCCTTTTTGGTATCCTTCAGCTCTGCCATGCTACCTTCAGTGCCAGGGATAAATGTATACATTATTTATGTTCTCAGATGTTATATCTGCCCATTGGGCTGATTAGTATAGGCTCTCATATGATCTTGGGACATTTTATTTGCCCTTTGGGCCTATCTCTTTGTAAAATTTTTAGGCAAAATATTATAATGTCTAAAATATGGGTTTTATGTAAATAGGGATCTTGGTTTTGTGGCTTCTCTCGCCCAACCATTATCCTTTGTTTTTTGGTTTTCTTGATGGGGTAACGAACAAAGTTTTTCTCCTTGCTCTTTTCTCCGGGAGCTCCTTACTTTAGAGCTAGCTTATGTAAAAAATATATTATAATATATCAAGCGGCACTGCTGCCTTTCTTTAAAAAAAATATATATATATTATAATTTTTTTCAATTATTTTATATAAAGTATTGGCTAGCTAAAGTTTATTAATTATAAAACTATTATATAAAGATTATAATGGTAAAATAATTGTTATGGTCATCACTTTTTTAGGATTAGAATTGGAGTTTAATTATTGCATAGAATAATTTAAGCTTAAAATATATTATAAAATAAAAATAATAATAATTATTAAAATATTTTTAAATAACATAAATTAATTTATTGTTAAAATATAACTATTTATATTACTTTAAATAAATATATTTTTTATTAATGCAAATATATGTTTTGAAGGGGCAACGAACCCCTTTACAACAAAAGATTATAGGATATAACCTTTAAGAATAAAAATACCAAATATATAGCTTCTCAAAAAATAAACCATAGGACTAGCAACAAATACTTGTAAAAGACCAGCAAAAACCCAACCAACCACCAAAAATATGTTCTAGTTTTGTTGTCTTCTTCTTTGGTTTTGGGAAGCCTAAGGTTACTAAGATTATCACCTCTAGTTGATTCATGTTCTAGGATACCCTCTTGACATCCTAAATATCTTGTGGGGGAAGCTCAACTTTCCTCTTCAAATTGGCCCAAGTTCTCTTGCTAGGCCTAGATGGATCTTGGATCTTCAGGCCCTTTCTCTTTCTTATAATCCAACTCCATGATGACTTTGTCCTTATGAATAATCTCCATCTCAGTACAACAAGGAAAACACCACAAAGAAAAATTTAAACCTGGAAACAAGGGTCTAGCACCTGGAATCCAAAATGATAAGCCTTGAAAAAACCCTTAAGGGGGTTGCTGAGAAAAAATTTTATATCCTCAAAACTTCCAACGAGAACCTGAAGCTATTAATCAAAAAGATGGAAGAAAAAATGGAAACCACAGCTGATCAGAGGACTGGGGAGGAAGAGAAGGAGCTCACTGAAGGACTAGGAAAAAGAACCAGGGCTAGAATCAGGAAAAATAGGGAGAAAATCGACCCCCAAGGATCCCAAGTTCAGAACGTGAAAGACACTGTTCAATTGATGGAGGCCCTCGAAAGCAATGTGGCTGTCATGCTCAGGAGCTTGGTGTAACATGTTATCATTCCCTTCTTTTTGGCCTTGTTTTGACTTTCTTTATTTTTTCTTGTTTGGCCTTGTAGTGGCCTATTCCTTGCTACACTGAACTAATTTTCTCTACTTGGTTTTCATGCTTTCATTTTGATCATACATTGTTGTGGGTTTCAGGGTCCCTGTAAAACTTGTTTTACTTAATAAAAAACAATGGTATTCATGTTATTTGCAGAGGAGTTAAATAACCTCGTGGCTCAATGATATAATGTTATAGAACATAGCATTAATACCTTTAATTCTTTCATAAAATTCAAAAAACTTCTTCTCATAAAATTTCTTTAATTTTTCAGTGACATCAATATTTTTTCTTAAAAAGTCAACAACATAGTTTTTTTCCTCCTCTATCAATAAATTATTTATTTTAGATCCCTTGGAATTTAAATTTTTAAGAAAACCAGCTTCTAGCACCTGCACCTTACTATTTAGAGCTCTATACTTCAACTTTGAACTTTTAATTTCATGAAAATCCCACTTAAGGAGCTTAAAAAAATTCACTACCCCATTCCTAGTGAATTCCATAAAACTAATATTAAGCTCTTGATGAGGGGTGATCTCATTCACACTAAGGGAAATGGGGGAGTGGGGCATATCGTTATCAACCAAAGGTGGATGAGAGGAGAGGAAATTAGTGGAGGCTAAAGGGGAATATGGTCCTCAAACCCACTTAGGGATTCAACAACCACAACATCCTTCCCCTTAGAATCAATATTCTTACCCTTGTTCATAGGGAACCCTTTCACAATTTTAAGACTTATACTAGCGGTAGTTTTACTACAAACATGGGTCTTAATCAGACACTTTAAATTAATCTTCCTTGAAGATAAGTGTTTGACAAGTGAGGTTTTGAAAGGATTTTTAGGAAGCAAAATAACCAAACCAGAAGGGACAAAACATTCATCATAAGAGCCAGTAATCCAACCCTCTTCATCAAAATTAATAGCCTCAACACCCACATCTTCCAACATATAAATAGGGAGGAATGAGAAATAGGGACCATAGCATGAAAATTAGCATAAATTAAGAGAAGAATCCCTTCATGTAAATTAGGATTTAATGGGGATTCTCTCTATGGTCAATAATATTGGTATTTAGAGAGGAGAGAAGATAAAAAGGAAGTGCAGTTCTCACCTTATATCTGAAGTGGTTTAGAAGAACAAAGTGATGCCCAAAGGCTCTCATGAAGAAACCATCAAGAGTGACATATTCCATAATCACTTTTATTAGTTCATGCCACACTTTCTTGATACTCTTTGTATAAAAAAATATCTTGTCACCTTTAACTAGAGCATCTGTCTCCTACTCAGTTTTGGAAAATCTTTTGACTTTTGTGTTAAAAAATTTCTTGCCTCTATAAAATTTATTGTCCTCACTAAGAAGGCTGGTCACCTCCATAATAAGAATCTTTTTAAGCACAATCTTCCTCCCAAACAAGTTCATCTTTCCATCCTTCCATTCATTAGCGACAATCTTGGTAACCTTAGGGTCCCAACCATGCAACTTTTCAATATATGGTATAATTTACCCCTTCTATAATTGCATCCAAATGGTTTCATTGTCCCTCAAGACCTCAAAACTAATGGGTTTAACATGGCATCTCTCACCCCACATTTCTATACCAACAATACCCTTCAACATAGCATGAATTTGCATAATGAAAATCCTACCAAAATATCCTAGCCAAAATAGTCCCAAAATTACTTAGAAAGTGTGGGAGCAATTATGAGAGGCTCTTTCCTGTAGAATTCTAGGACATAAATCATAAGAAATAATAATTATGAAACTCATCCTTGAAATCATTAAAATGACTAGGAACAAACACATTTACCATGTACAAATGGTCATACACAAGCATGACCCTAATACCATCCTCTGGGTTGTCTTCTCTCAGCCAAGTCATCATCCTTTTGGTAGTAACCTAGGCCTTATTCACAAAGAAACCTATTAATTTAGAGGGTGCTGGAAATGTGGAGAAACTTACTGAGCTTTGGTTGCAAAGTTCATATTCTCCTTTACACATGTAGGGACATTCAACAACTTGGTCTTCAAAATAAGGTTTTAGACTCCAACATAACCTTTTGGCCAAGTAAGGAAATTGACTCATTCAAGTATGGGAAGGTGTTCATGATGAAGTTATCAATCTCAAGAGGTTCCAATAAATCACAAACTCTATTGATACAAATCTCATTCACCAATTAACAAAGTTTGTCCTACAAGGCAATCTTGTACTAGACCTTGATTCAAGAGGCTTAACATGAATAAAAACTATCGAGGTTGTGTAGATACCAAATAAAATTTGTTTCCATATCAGGGAACCAAAATAACTTCATGGAAACTACTTAACAAAACCCATGACTTCCTTTTATACTACTTGCTTTATAGATGCACCCTAATCCTTGTAGCCCTACGTAGCGACTTTTCTGACCATAAATTTTAGATATTGACCATGGGTACAAACAAAGGACAATTCTAGATACCCTTTTAGGGAATACAAAACATACATCAAAACCACTATGAGGTCTTTTGGATAGATAGGGTCAAAACATACTGATCACAGTGACCTAATATGGTAATTAGGCCCCCCTCTCCAAAGAAATGACTTTCTAAACTCTTCACACAACCCAACGACCACTTGGAACATGCTATATTCACATAAAAAATACATAATATACTACTTTTGAGTACCTAAACCTCTCAAAAGTCCCACTATTATAGCTTTCTCAATCAATTCAAACCATTCCTAGGCTTATCATATGGAGATTCCACGCCTATGCCATCAAATCATTTCTAGCCATGACAATGGATCACCCTAAAACAAATAGAATCCTCAAACTAACTCTACAACCTAACATTCCCAAAAAGAATGGGAGTTTTGTATGGTGGAATGCTAGATTATTAATATTTTTATCTTCAAACCCTTAATGGCAAGGGTTTCAAACCTCCTTTCACAAATTTGGTTGTAAATTTCTCAAACTTCATGGAATGAAACCAAACTAGATGAAATTGAAAGGTAATTCATCCACCTATCTCGCCATACAAGTTGTAGACCATTCCAAGTCCGTACAAAGACATACAATTTTATTGATTACAAGAAAATTATGAAAATCAATAAGAAATTAGAGAAAATATTTATTGATGGCATCAAATCATCAAAAAATAAACATGCCTCAAACCAAAGAGGAATAACTAGACTAAATCCAACTCCCTCAACCAATCCAAACTGATTTTTGAATCATTTGACTGTTAGGATTACAAGCTCCTTAGTTTTACAAGAAAAGTTGCTCAAGCAACTTTTACAACTTTTACAACTTTTGCAATTTTTCCAACTATTGACCAAATGAATTTAACCACTCAAAGGATCTTTCTAACATTTCATTCATGGATTTTCAACATGGATTTGACCTATTCTACCATATTTACACATATTTTAAGTTTTTAACCATATTGGACCAATTAGGCCCTGAATGACAATATAAGGATTATTTGGCATTGATTCCTTACAAAATGAATCCAAGTAACTCAAAATGTTTAAAGATGGTCCTGAGGACCTTATTAAAACTATAGAAATTATTAAAATGAAAAAAATTAATAGGTCTCTTGGGACCCATGGGTGCTCCTGCACAATACTTCCAGGGCATAATGAATCTCAAGTCCCTCTTGAGATGAGGTCTTCAACAAAGGTTCCCTAATTTTTGATGTCATTCTCAGTCATCCATGTGGCATCTTCTTCAAGAATATCTTTCCATTTGACCAAATACTCCTTATATGTCTTCCTCCTAGTCCTCTTCATGTCTTTGGTGTCTAGAATGCACTCAAGTCTCAAAGGTTGGCTAGGTGGGAATTCTTTGACCCAATCATTATCCTCATCTTCTACTATACCTACATCAAAACCTGAAACCATAGAAACTTTTTATAGAAATAGATCATATAGATTATAGGGTAAAAGCACAAAGTTGTGTCATGTTTCAGGTTAACTTATCAATACAGTTGAATTTGAGTATTTCTAACAAAAAAAAATTCAAACATATGGTATAGCTAGATTCATTAGACAAGTTCTTCAAATTTTTCAATTGAAAATATCTATTAAATGCATGTTTTATACCAATTTGGGTCCAATTACAAAAGAAATAAAATTATTTCAGAAAAGTAATGTTTCAGTAACTCATACTCTTTTTAATGATATTTTAAAAAAAATATAAAAATAACTTTTTATAGAGCTTAGAGTCAAGATTATTTTCATATAAGTTTTATAGTATTTTGATTAGATCTACTATATTATAATTTCAAAATACTACAAGTATGTATTTTAGCATTCGAGAAGATATTGCTTCAAATAAAGAAAAAAATAGTAAATCATATCAAAAAATTTAAAATTTATATTTAACACTAGAGGAGAGAGTCCTCTTCAATAATATGTAATTTTTTTTTTCTGAATGGTGTAGATTTAATAGGGGAAATTTGATGGGAGATGAAAATTGTTGATTTCAGATAAGTTCAAATTTGAGTAGTTATATAAGAGAAAATATAAATTGAAAACCAATCTTTCTTCTTTTCTCAACTAGCTATACATGTCATTTATAACATATTTTGAAATCAAAGGAAAAAATAATTATTTGTATATACTTGTTTGGCGCGAACTAGACCCCAGATTTTCATTATTTTTCAGCAACTAAAAAAATGGAATTCAAAATTTAAAAAATGTGTCAATTTTTGTTCAAATTTTTTTTAAAAATTTATAGGCATAAACTTTATCCAATTTTACACATTTCATCAGTTTACATCATCTTCAAATTCTAAACACAAATACCACATTTATGTCTTTAATTTTGAATAGTTTGTGTGTTGTTGACCTTTTCGTTTATAAAAGTGTGACACAGGTTTGTACTTTTACCCTATAGATAGGAGATATGGCTACCCCAGGAGGCAAATCAATTTTATAGGCATTTTGTCCAAACTTGTTAACTATCCTGCATGGTCCTATCTTGTTCATCATCAATTTGACCAATTTATTTTCCCTTTGGCAGTCTCTCTTTCTTTAGACGAGACAACATGGAATCATCCACTTTAAAATGCACATCTATTTTCTTCTCATCTACGTTTCCCTTCTATTTCTTTGTAGTTTTTTGAAGGGTCTCTCTTACTTGCTGATGTATATCCCTCATGGATATACTAATGTCTTCCCCTTGAGAACTTATTCTATCAATTCCCTATAGGTCCCTTAGTTCATATGTGCCTCTAGGATGCATCCCATATACCACCTCAAAATGAATTTTACCAATGTCCCTATTTGTAGAGTCGTTATAGGCATATTCTGCCAGAGGTAAAAACCATATCCCAAGCCTACCCATGAAAAGTGATGGAGTTTTAGGGTTTTGATTTCTTTGATAAGGCTTTGTGCCTTAGGTATTTTTTGTGGGATCAATTTCATTATCAAATAAATGAGGTGGGTTATTTCCATTTCTTTATAGCTCTATTATATATTAATATTTATTAAATTATTAAATGTTAATATATAACAAGTTATTATTTGGGGAATAAATATATTTTCAAGATCATTTCTCATTATTTTTTCATGTATATTGCAAATAATATTAATTAAATAGTACCCTTATAAACTATTTAATTAATATTATATTTAAAATATAAATATATAGAAATAGGTGTTTATGAGGGAAGGATGTTTTTTTTAATAGAGTCAATAGATGCATGGAAGTGGGTTTTCTAGTTTTGGAGGAGGTTTGATATAGATTGATTCCTCTTGAGTTTATTTTTAGTTCTATATGAGTTGAGAGCATTTTTTGAGCTGATACATTGTAGTATCTCCTAGTTCCCTTCCTATTTTTGAGACATTTCTTCCTTTTACAAGACCCCTAAGGGTCGAGCATGAAAGAAACCATTTTTGGTCCATGTTTAAGGATTCTTTCTTTTTTCTATTTTTTGTACTTTGTAGAATTAGGGTTATTATATTGAGCATGCATTGGTTTTCTAGATTCTAGCAGAGATTGTTCCTTGGATTTGATATAGAGATTTAGAGTTTTTCTTCCTATCTTGTGTTGACAGATTATAAGTTATGTTTTCTATCATTGATAAGATAATTTGTGAAAATTTTCTTCCCTTTTATGGTTATTGAAATACTTGAGCATTCTTTAAACCTAGTTATTAAATGTGGGTTTGTGAGAGTTAACTTTATTTTAGATTATTATGAATTCATATTACTTTGAGGGTTCTGAATATTAAAAATTTCTGGTGTATCACCTTTTAAGAATTTTATTTACATTTTCAAGTTATCCTTCTTATCTCTTTTCTTGTCATGTTTTAGTTTTTGGAAATCATGTAAAGAGGAAGTCGACCTCTGATCTAGAGATTCTTTCTAATCATAGATAACCCACCATTGAGAGTTTTTCCATCTTTAATAGAATTGTTGAGTCTCATACTTACCAATTTTAGAGTAGAAATGATGGAATCTGTTTCTCATAAAACTAATATGAAGCTATTACAAGAGGTGATCGATATAGGGATGGAAACACTTATAGATAATGGTATCTTTTCATTGAATTCCAAACCTTGTTAGACATTGATATATATACCTTGGGGTAAAAATATGAATCCATACCAAAAAGTGTGGTTAATTTGAATAAATTTTCAGGGAGGATAAATAAATGATTGATCAAGTAATACAAGACTTTAAAGACATTGGCTTTGAGCTTAGGAAGAAGGATAACTCTAGTATCATGATTTCGTAAGACTTAAAAATAGTGTACCAATAGAATATCAACATAATATCTCACCCTTCCATCTTTTGCAAAGACATGTACAAAGAATTAGCTAGGATTGATAATATTTTGATGTGGTGCACTAATTAGCATAAAACCTTTATAGATAAATATGATAAAATTAAAAAGTAGAGGGTATTCTGGTCAATTTAGAATACTAATGTGAACACTCTCTATCATGAAAAAATTGTGGAAATTATTACCAAAGCTATACAACTACACAAAGAATAAGTGGCTACACAACAACCTTCAATTGGAGAAACTGAATAAGCCTTGATTATTTTTTTTAATATTAAATTATTTAATTATATTTTTGTCTTGTTTACAATCATGTTTCAAATTTTTTTAATAATATGTTATCTAAGTTATTATTGACCTAGTTTGGAGTTCTTTAAAAGATTTATTTGTTCATAACTGAAGTAAATTGTTAGTTTTGAAAGGGATTTAAATAGAAAAGTGAGTAATAGTACAAGGGATCAACAATTTTTTTTGAAAATCCTTCTTTTGTTTTGTTGATTGAATGCGACTCAATTTTTGAAAAAAATATTGTTCATGTTTATTTCATTGAAAAGTTCCTATTATTGAGTTTTTGGAAGGAATCACTATAAATATAGTCGATGATTTATTGTTACTTCAAACTTTATTTTCAAGAAATAAATCTTGTGTATTTTCTGGCACCATCTCTATTTAGATTTCTTGTGTCCTAAATTTTTATTTCGTTGTTGTATAAGTCTACAATTTCTTTTTTTGCAAATTTTTCATGGTGATGAACAATTTTTAGTCATCTTTTTTGTTTTGGGTTAAAAGATAACCCCCATTTTATGAAGTTATTCATTTTTCAAAAACCAAAATATTATATTTGAAGGAGGGATTTGTACCTTTGAAATATATTTTAGGGAGGAACTGTTCTTGATTCTCTTGATTATTGATTCATAATTTATCTTTTGGGGGCAATAGAATAAAAAATAGATAATAAAAAGGGGGCCCAATCTATTAACCAATAGATTTTTGTTGATTCTACTAGGGAGTCGAACAATCAATTTGAAAATATTTGTTATTTTGACATAAAATATAATGGTACTTCTTAATGAGAATATTATTCAAGTGTTACAACTGAATCTTGCTTTTCAATATGAACAAGAAGGAATTATTAGAAAGTTGAATAGCCTCACTTGGAGAAGTTGAAGAAATGCAAAAGATCATAGGAGTGCCATTTTGGTTTTAGAAAGAGAAGAGGAACTAGTGAAAAACTTTAGGCTGGCCTTGTTGAGAGAAAGGGGATGACAAGCTTTGATTGTATCTCAAAATAATGTTCCTCATAATAATCTTGAAGTTCCATAGAAACACAAACAACCAAGAAACTAATGATCTGGTATTTTAAATAGACAACATACTGGAGTTTAGGAGGTATACAAGAAGTGAAAGGGAGAAAGGGTTTTTGATATTATTTTTGAATTGAAGCAAGAATCAAATTTATCATATATTCTCCCAACCTGAAGGACTAAAAGTAGACCACCTTTTCTTGTGAAGAAACCTACACAATCTCCCACCTACAAAACCTTAACTCTTCATAGAGTTTCTCTTCCTTTTGTAGCTAATATTACCCCCATATCTATTAAATTTCTACCAACTATGACTTTACCAATACCTTGGGAACAACTATTGGCCTAGTGAACTTAAGGGCATTGAATGATTTACCAAAGGATTCGAGGAAATATATCTCTAAATTATTAGGAGATGGGAAGGTGTCTACAAATGATCATATTTCATCTTTCTTTGTTGATCGTGGTGTCTTGGGTGTTCAACATAAACATGTAGCTCAGTCAAGTTATTTGTAAAGACCATGAAAAATGGGGCTGCTAAGTCATATAATCATCTAGGTCTTGGGTCAGTTACTAACATTAATACCATGGAGACCTACTTTTAAATAAGATTAAAAATTACAAAAGAAGAACATTATTTATTATCTCAATTAATTCAGATTAGAAAATAAATTCATTTACCTATGAGGGACTTTCTTGAAAAATTCAATAGTATTTTTAATAAGATCCCTACAAATAAATATTACCTATAAAATATAATAAAAGTTTCTTCATGAATGCTATGCCACCATATGTCAGTTTTCACTTAAGGAGGTCTAGAGTGGAAAATTTGTCTGATCCTCAAACCATGGCTATAAAATTAGATGATGACTTTAATATGACTGAGAAGTGAAAGTAATTAAAATCAAGTAATTTAAATCCTACTACTTCTTTAGACCCTATGATACAAATATTTTCTAATGACATTATTAAATTAAAGAGATAATTACCTTAAGCAAATTCTACTTTCCAACAAACATATCATGACATTTCAAGAAAATATCTTGGTACAATTTGTAAAAGTGGTAAATAATTAATACTTCTTGTGGTTCAACATAGGTTGGCCATATAAGAACCTCTAACATCAGAAAAATAAAATATGTGCATATTCCATTTAATTCTAGATCATGATCGTAGTGCATTCTTTGAAATGTCTAGATATATGCAGTTGGTAACTACCAATGAGACTATAGAAGAAGTTTCTATTGATGATTTTGTTCCAAGAGACAATGGGAACTCTATAATACATTACTTTGAATATTATGAATTAGTTCAAAACTTGAGGAGGTGATTTCATTACTACTATAGATGGTTATTCATTTTCTCTACTCACTAGAAGTCATCAAAATCAAGGTCAAAAAGGTTTTTCTATTCTTCATAAGCCTTATCCCACTCCTTCACATGGTAGTCATGTCAAAGAACCAAATTTTTTATCTAAAACATTTTCTGTGAACATATTAGGTAAGAGAAATTCTTCTTTTGATATTATTCAATTTTGTAAACATCGAAGATTCAAATATCTCCTTTAGAATATCTAAAAATGAATCCTTTAAAGTTAAGTTGTCTTGTAGAATATTGTAAACCAAACACTGCCAAGATTAATGCTTGTGGAAACCAACCTTCCAAGGATATGTGTTTAATTCTTTGTTGATTGATTCTATTCTCCTAGTTTTTTTAATTAATATATTCCTTTTTTTCTCAATAAAAAAGATCTTTGTTATACATTCCTTTCTCTTTGATTAATGGGCATTGTTTTTCATAATTAGATGTAATTTTTTTTAGATAATTACTTTCTCTTAAATGTGAATAATTTATGATATGACATCCTTTCTTCAGATTTCACTTCATTTATTATAGTTAGTTTTATTAACTGTTATTATATACTTGATGGATTCTTTATTCAAGAGTTGATATTTATCGTACATCCTTTGTGAGATTTTGATACAAAGTTTTGTAGGTTAAGGAATTGGTTCGTCAAATGGCTAAATTTATTTCATAATTTTTTCCACCTTATTTTTTATTGATGATATGAATGGTATTAGATATGGTGATCAATTCTAATTTATTATTATAATAATTCTAATTTAATGTGTTTCTACTTGACATCTCTCATGTTCTTTACATAAAATATTTATATCCACCAAGCTATTTCTTATATGGTATATGAATCAAAATATCTCTAGGAAGAAGGAACTTATTTATTCTCTCTTTGAGACTCTTTGGAGGATTACAATTTGGTTCTTGGTATCTCTATTGAGAGAACTCTTTTCCAATTTCTTTTTCTTTGTGGTATTGAGCATAAGGTTTCTTTACATTGTCTATATTGGGAATAGAGGGATTTATTTACTTATGATGATCAGATTCTCATACTAGTTTTTCAAATACACAACTATGAGATTTTAGATGTCATTATTCTAATTTTAGATAAGGAATTTCTTAGATTGAACTTCAACACTTTATTTTAAGGGATTTCCTCCAAATTCCCGATCACCTCTATGGATCTTGTGTGGGATTTTCATTTGGTTGAAGATTTTTTATTAATTTATATCTAAAATCATATATCCCCCTCTATCTTCGATGCTACTTTATTAAATTACAAAATTGATTCAGTAGAATGTTTGTTTGGGGGTGCTTTATATATATTTTTACGTTGTTTTTTATTAAGGGAAAACTAGTTTTACAGGGACTGGGAACCCAAGTTTAGTACATCAAAAAAGAAATAGAAAAACCATCAATAAACCAATAATGAGCTAGATGCCAAGAAAAAGGAGCCAAAAAATAAGGGACATCTCCCTAAACCACCTATAGACTCTTAACTAAATCTATATTCTTCTGAATAAAGTTTGCATTAATGCTCCTAACCTTACTAAATTTTTAATAGGCATTACCCCCTTTTCCTTACTACATAATATAATGGCAAAGCTTGACCAAGATTTCATCTCTACGTTGTCGACAATAACATCCATTCCCCCAGGGACAAACTCATATCCTTAAAGTGCACTTTCTTGGTAGATTTAACGCTCACAAAAGGGGAGGCATTGATTGTTAGAATAACTGAGAGGGGGGTGAATCAGTTATCCAGTATCCCAAAAAAAATTGTATAATCCAAAACAAATTCTTCAACTTTTGCTACTTAGTAAACATAAAATACTTTCACTGTCTGTGCTTTTACCGATTATCAGTCTAAAACTTATAGTAGTTACTGATCAAATCAAACATGTAATATGCAAAGTATGATAACAAAAAATATCACAATCAATACATAACACAAGAGATTTAACGTGGAAACCCTGTGAAGGGAAAAACCACCTGGGACCGGAAACCCAAAAGTGTTCACTCTTCCGAAGTGAGGTCGGTGAAGACCCAACCCTATTAAAGGTTACAAACACACTGTTAGGTGTGACCTTGTTAGAGGATTTTAGACAAGAAGTTATTGTCCAACCAACAGTAACTCTGGGGTTGACAGGATAACAATGTTCACTCTATGAATGAAACATAAAAAGACTTTCTTAGTCCACTCAATTAAGAGATTTGATTGTGTACAATGGTTAAATATGTAACAGTAGATGATCTTCCTTGATACAACTTCAATTGTATCTTACAGATCAATATTCAGCTTATACAAATCTTTCTGATCAATATATCACTTCAAATTCAACTCTATATCAACTTACTGTCTGTCAGTAATTACTCTCTATAGCTCAGTAATTGTTCTGCAGTTCAATTCTCACTAACCAATATGATCAGAATGCATGAAAACTTGTTCACATGATAATTCTGTAGTATCTTCTTCCTCCGGCATCATTTCAACAATGAAACCAATGTCTCTTATATAGACGAGTAAATCATTTTCTTTTTGTCCATCAGATTTTGCTGCTTAATCTCATTCATTGATTTTTCTTCTCTAACCTTCTTCGGTTGATGTGTCAGTAACACATTTCAATCTTCTCCATTAGATTTTCCTTGAATTATGTTAGCCGTCGATCTTCATAACAAACCTTGTCTGTTACCTTGATTTCATACACTTTCCAGCTCATCAATTTATCAGCTAAACTAGTCATTTAATTCCTTTCTGTTCTGCTCAGTTAACAAAGAAATGTGTCAGTGAACACAAGCTAGGTTAACACTGCACTCAGTATACACTACACTCCATCGGTGTATATTGGAATGCTTCATTTAATGACAACACTTCTTTGTGTCTTTCAACTCTATTCTTCATCATAGATGAATGCAACATAATAAAGTCAATATCATCAAGTCATAGACTCATCAAAAAGTTACTCAATATATTCCTTATCCTCATTTGACATACACATCTTGCTCATGTAGATATTTCTGTTCTTCATCTCTTTCACCTTTCTTCAGATGTTTTGGTAACTGTCAAGCTAGTTGACATCAATGACAACATAATACTGATTTAATCATCTTACATATCTAATCAACAACTCCTTAGTGATCTTTAATCATAGATTCTTCATTCAGGTTCTAAATTAGTTGTAGTTCATCAATCTCTCCCTTTGGCATTGACAGAAACTCAAGTAATATGAAGTGTACCATACACATACCAAACATGTATTCTACAACCCTTGTGAACAAATGTTGTGCAAGCTCTCCCTAGCTTAATATGTTTAATCACTATGTTACTAAACATCATTACAAAATACAACTTTGTCATTTTGTAGATATGATCTTTTTAGCTCTCAGGTTCTACTTCTATTCTCTGTAATTGATCTTTAATATTCTATTTATTTCAGATTATCTCTCCCTTAGATAGTTCTAATCGGTGCATGTTTAACTTTTCTTTCATATTATTTATCTCTCCCTTTGAAAAAAATGCCAAAGAAACAAATAAATAATCAGCTATATAGTAGCTAAGTAACTCTTTGTTGTCCAATACAGTCTCTGTATCTCTGTATACTAATTTCCCAATCTATTTTAGTTCTTCAAACTTAATCACAACCTTGAACATTTTTCAAAGTGTGAACTATGCTGCATCAACATGTGTGATCTTCTGAATAAGTTTAAGCTGATGCAACATCCAGATCACATTAGTGACCGGTAGACAGGGGACGGACCCCAAGTCTAGTCCTCAAGTATTCAAAGGTGTCCTTCGGTAGAGGCTTTGTAAAGATATCTGCAAGTTGTTCTTTAGATGTAACAAATTCTAACTTTACTTGCTTCTCTTGCACTTGTTCTCTTAAGTAGTGATACTTAATTGATATATGCTTTGTCTTAGAGTGCATCACTAGATTCTTTGAAATATTAATAGCACTTGTTTTGTCATAGTATATAATCACCGGGTCAGTGATTACCTCATTCATTCCTTCCAACACTTTCTTAATATATGCAATGTTTGAGCAATTAGTAGCATTAGCAACATACTTCACTTCAGCTATAGACTGAGAAATACAAGCCTTCTTTTTACTTGTCTAGGTTACAAGTCTTTCACCAAAGAAGAATGTTCCTCTAGTGGTGCTTTTTCTATCATCCACATTTCTAGCCCAATCAGCATCGGTATAGACCTTCAATTCAAACTTACCTTCCTTATGATACCATAATCCATAATCCTCTATCTTTTTCAGGTATCTTAAGATTCTTTTAGTAGCAATCATGTGTGATTCTCTAGGGTTAGCAAAAAATCTAGCAACAATTCCCATAACATGTGCTATATCTGGTCTACTATGAGCTACATACATTAGCTTACCAATCATGGATCGGTAAAGTGTCTTCTTTACCTCTATAGTTTCATCTTCCTTTGTCAATTTACATCCAGTAGCCATCGGTGTTCCCACAAGTTTAGCCTCTTCCATGCCAAGTGTCTTTAAGACTTCCTTTATGTATTTAGACTGTGTGATGAATATCCCATCACTCTACTGAATCACTTGTAGTCCAAGAAAGAATTTAATCTCTTTGAACATAGACATTTCAAACTCATTCCTCATGTCATCAGAAAAAGATTTACATACATGATCTTGACCTCCAAAAATAATATCATTAACAAATATCTCAGTTATAAGAATAGTGTCATCAGTATTACCTTTCATGTACAAATTGTTGTTCTCACTGGTTCTAACAAATCCAATACTTAGCAAGTAAGTATGTAACCTTTCATACCAGGCTCTCGGTGCTTGCTTCAAACAATATAAATCTTTATGTAATCTACATACCATGTCTTTGTTGTTTGGATCAACGAATCCTTCAGGTTGTTCTATGTAGACTTCTTCTTCAAGTATACCATTCAGAAATGTTGACTTCAAATCCATTTGATAAACTTTAAATTTCTTGTGTGTAGCATATACAAGTAGCATTCTAACTCCTTCCAATCTAGCAATAGGTGAAAATGTCTCACCATAGTCAATACCTTCTTCCTATGCATATCCCTTGCATACCAATCTAGCTTTATTTCTTGTCACCTCACCATTTTCATTCTATTTGTTCCTGAATATCCACTTAGTACCGATAAATTTTTTATCTTTAGGTCAGGGTACTAAGGACCAGGTTTTGTTCTTCTCTATTTTTTCTATTTCCTCTTTCATTGCATTAACCCATTCTTCATTCTCTAATGAAACTTTCACATTTTTTGGTTCAAATTCACAAACTAGACATGTACCTTGTCTTGCTTTGCTTCTTGTCTACATGCCAACTTGTCTATCTCCAATAATTTGTGTCTCAGGATGATGTCTTCTGAAAAAACTAGTCATTACTCATTTTCTTCTTTCTTGTTCATCCTGTTCAGGTTCATGTGCTTGCTCGGTAGCTCCATCTTGTTCATTGGTTTCCCTTTCCTGTTCCTCAGGGTTATTTTCCTACTGACCAGTTATCACAGGTTGTGACTTCAGTAGATAATTAGGATGTTCAATGTAAGTGAATCTACCATAGTCTTCTAGTTCCTTTCTACTTTCCTCTCTGTTCTTGTCATCAAACTCATCAACACGGACATTAGTACTTTCAATTATCTTATTTGTAACCTTATTCAGACATTTGTATGCTTTACTCTTAGTAGAATATCCTAAGAATATTCCTTCATCACCTTTAGAATCAAATTTCCCATTTCTCTCATCTTTCAAAATAAAACATTTTCTTCCAAAAATTTTGAAATAACTTACAGTAGGTTTGTGTCCAAACCATAGCTCATAGGGTGTCTAGTTGGTGTCCTTCTTCATTTGTACTCAGTTAAGCACATATATAGCTATATTGACAACTTCCCTCCAGTATGTTTGAGAAATATTCTTTTGCAGCATTAGTGTTCTTGCACAGTCAATTATTGACCTGTTCCTTCTTTCATCAATCCCATTCTGCTGAGGTGTTCTCAATGCAGAGACTTGTCTTTTGATACCATGCTCATTATAGAAATTAGTAAATTTATCAGAGATAAATTCACCTCCTCTATCAGATCTTAAGCATTTTAATTATTTTCTAGTCTCTTTTTCTACCTTTTCCTTATACCACTTAAACATCTTAAATGCTTCATATTTTTCTTTTAAGAACATAACTATCATCAATCTAGTATAGTCATCAACAAAAAGAATAAATTATCTATCACCATAATAACTCTGAGTTCTCATAGAACCACATAGGTCGATATGAACCAACTCAAGTATCTTATTTGTTGAGTAGTCTTTTCTTTTAAAACTAGACTTAGTCATCTTACATTTCTGACATTCATGACACATAGCATGATCTGGTTTTGACAAGTTAGGCAACCCTCTAACTCTTTTCCTCTTACTAATCTTGATCATGTTATCAAAGTTCACATGGCATAACCTCTTATGCCACAACCATGCATCTTCATCCTTCATTAATAAACAAGAAGACTGATCAATATCAAGATAAAATAGATTACCTCTGGATTGTATACCGGTTCTAACAAGTCTTCCTCCATCATCATAGATTTTTACCTTTCTGCTCTCAAAAGCAAGTCAGTGGCCTGAATTATTTAGTTGTGCCACACTTAACAAATTATAGTTCAGTCCATCTATCTAGTATGCATTTTCTCATTTTATTCTATCATTAATCACTAGTGAACCTTTACCTCTTACCATACAGGGTGCATCATTTCCCATCCTAGTAGATCCTCCATCATATTCATCAAGTAGATCAAATTTCTCTACATCACCAGTCATATGATGTGTACACCCACTGTTTATGATCCATGTATCATTTCTACTTACTTTAGAGATCAGTGTTGTTTCTTCATGTTTTTCTTCTTCCTCTGAGTCATCTTTCATAGCTACAAATACTACTTCTACATCATCATCAGTATTAGATTCAGATTCAATATCTTCAGCTATGTAACATACCTTTTTCCCTTTATCATAGCTATCTTGGTTATCTCTGTTGTTGTGTCAGTAGCCTCTATTGACTCTTCTCCCATAGCTTCCTTCGGATCGGTCTTTGGATCTATCATCATCTTTCTTATTCAGACATCTAGCAGTGATGTGGCCAACTTCTTTATAATTAAAGCATGCCAAAGGTAGCTTACCTCTATACCTTCCTTTACCTTTGGGTAATCTTCTGGCCATAAGAGCTTCAAGCTCATCAAGTTCTTCATCGGTACCACTTTCACTATCATTATTCTTACTATTCCTACTACTAGATTTACCAATCTTCAAAGAAGACATGAAAGTGGATTCAATAGAAGGTACAACACTATTGTCAAATTTATTCAATTCAAAGGTTGTAAGCTTACCGATCAGTGTGTCAAGAGTAAGGTTGGATGTAGCTCTTGTTTCATGAATTGCAGAGACCCTGATTGCATAAACTGGTAGTAAAGTTCTGAGAATCTTGCTTATCACTGTTTCATCCTCAATAATTCCATTTGATGCTCTAATAGCATGTACTACCTCTTTTAGTCTATTTGAGTATTGCACAATGTTCTCACCTTCTTTCATCTTCATATCGTCAAATTGACCTCTTAGGATTTCTGCTTTGGCTCTTTTAACATTCAAATCTCCACTGTATATTAGAGTAAGTTTATCCCACATGGCTTTGGTAGTAGTGCGTCCCTTAATGTCTTCAAATTTGGCATCGGTACAGGCAGCAACAAGTTCCATCATAGTAATATTGTGTTCATGTCTGTCTTTCAGTTGATCAAGTGTCAAGGGACCTAGTGTAGGTTCAATGTAGCCATTTTGCATCAGTTCTAGTGCAGAATTCCCAATTCTAGATATGTGCAACTTCATCTGGCTTTGCCATAGTGTGAAGTTCTCTTTGTTTAGCTTTGGCACTTCCCTCTTATACATCTTGAGATCTTTGTACTAGAGTCCTTAAAACTCTATTATAAGCAACCACAACTTTGAAACCAATTTTTAGAATAACTGAGAGGGGGGTGAATTAGTTATCAAGTGTCCCAAAACAAAATGTATAATCCAAAACAAATTCTTCAACTTTTGCTACTCGGTAAACATAAAATAATTTCACTATCTGTGCTTTTACCGATTATCGGTCTAAAACTTATAGTAGTTACCTATCAAATCTAACATGTAATATGCAAAGTATGATAAAAAACAAATATCACAATCAACACATAACACAAGAGATTTAACGTGGAAACCCTGTGAAGGGAAAAACCACCTGGGACCGGCAACCCAAAAATGTTCACTCTTCTAAAGTGAGGTCGGTGAAGATCCAACCTTGTTAAAGGTTAGAAAAACACTATTAGGTGTGACCTTGTTAGAGGATTTTAGACCAAAAGTTATCATCCAACCAACAGTCACTCTAGGGTTGACATGATAACAATGTTCTCTCTATGAATGAAACATAAAAAGGCTTTCTTAGTCCACTCGGTTCAAAGATTTGACTGTGTACAATGGTTAAATATGTAACAGTAGATGATCTTCCTTGATACAACTTCAATTGCAGTTACTCTCTGTAGCTCCATTGGTAATTACTCTTTGTAGCTCAGTAATTGTTTTGCAGTTCGGGTCTCACTAACTAGTATGATCAGAATGCATGAAAACTTGTTCACGTGATAATTTTGTAGTATCTTCTTCCTCCAGCATCGTTTCAACAATGAAACCAATGTCTCTTATATAGACGAGTAAATCATTTTCTTTTTGTCCATCAGATTTTATTGCTTAATCTCATTCATTGATTTTTACGCTCTAACCTTCTTCGGCTGATGTGTCAGTAACATGTTTCAATCTACTCCATTAGATCTTCCTTGAATTATGTTAGCCATTGATCTTCATAAAAAACCTTATCTGTTACTGCAATTTCATACACTTTCTAGCTCATCAATTTATCGGCTAAACTAGTCATTTAATTCCTTTTTCTTTTTCTCGGTTAACAAAGAAATGTGTCAGTGAACACAAGCTCAGTTAACACTGTGCTTGGTATACACTACACTCCGTCAGTGTATACTAGAATGCTTCATTTACCGACAACATTGCTTTGTGTCTTTCAGCTCTATTCTTCATCATAGATGAATGCAACATAATAAATTTGATATCATCAAGTAATATACTCATCAAAAAGTTACTCAATGTATTCCTTATCCTCATCTGACATACACATCTTCCTCATGTAGATATTTCTATTCTTCATCTCTTTCACCTTTCTTCAGATGTTTCAGTATAGTAACTTACAAGATAAGTATTTGTCAAGCTAGTTGGCATCAATGACAACATAATATTGATTTAATCATCAAGATTACATATCTAATCAGCAACTCCTCAGTGATCTTTAATCACAAATTCTTCATTTAAGTTCTAAATCAGTTGTAGTTCATCATTGATATCTTTGGATAAAAATTCAAAAACCATTGCCTAATCATTTAGCTTCCTGAGACCCTTAATGGAATTATTCATGGTAATTTTACTAACCGTAACCATAGCTTTGGCCTTATCCTACATTGTTTTAAAGATATCGTCTAGATTTTTTATCCTGTATTCATGGTCAACTTTCAACTAACTAATTCCCCTCACCAAGGTATTAGTAATCTCCATAATAGAATCTAGGTGTTGGTTGGAAGAGGGAAAACTATCTTTCAATCTATTGATTTCTACCACATTGTAAGAGAAAATTGCATTGTTTTTAAACATCATGCCCTTAATGTCCTTTTTAATGCTTGAGGTCTCCAAAATAGAGGAACCCTTTTCACTAGGGATCTCCATTTCCAGATGTATCTCTGCATAAATGGATAGAATTTTAATCAAAACACCTTGATTAGGAAAAATAGTGGACTCAGGAACTATGACATCCATGAGCTCAAATTGTTTTCCCTATGTTCTCCTTTTGGGCCTAACCAAAATAGACCATGAGCATTTCACAAAGCTAAAAATATCCTTTCTTTTTCCTTTTTTGTCCCTACTAGGGTCCATAGAATATAAAATGTAATCTTCAATGGTACATACTCTGAGCTATCATCATCAAAGACCACATCCATTTTTCAATAAGATAAATTAGAGGGTTTTTTTTATCCTCCACATGAAAAACCTCATCCCCATATGAAACCACATAATTCCATTATGAAGAAGTTTCACCATAATACACTAAAATATTTTTTTAAAACTCGATTCCTTTTTTGTGAGGGGGATTTCTCTGCACATGGAACACTTTCACGTGTTCCATAGTCAATAAAACTAAACCCTTATGTAGAACATGGCATATGGGTTTTTTAGCATGGGCTCTTAAGCTATGATGCAAACACTAAGCCATGCAGAAGGGAGAGGAGATACAACTATCATGCCTAAAGTGATTCAAAAGAACAAAATGGTAGTTGAAGGGGTTTGTAAATTTACCATCCAAGGTAAGGTATCTCATAATTACCTCAACAATATTTGGCCATGATTCCTTAAGGGAAGTTGTTTCATAACCACTATCTGTGATCTTCTTGACCTTCTCCCACTCATTAAGAAGGAATTAAATATCCATAGCCTGATTGGAACTCTTCTTGTCTCTATAGAACTTTCTTCCTTCAATAATAGTATTTAAGAATTTGTTTCTGACATTGTTTTGATTATTGGAAAAATAGGTTTTGAAGGGACCCGAAACCCTTTACAACTTAAGGAGAAAAAGATAGGAAATAATAAGCATAAACAACAAAAGATGAGACATACAACAATGATCTACCCATACTAGGGGCTACAAAGCTAACAGAGAAACCCTGCCAGAAAGACAGCAAAAGACACAAAAAAACCAGCAGGAGCACCAGGTTACAGAACTCCAAGTTTTCATCCAGTGTTTTCTCCATCTTGGCCTAAATGTTATCCATCCTGCCAATAACCCTTTTTAGTTCATCCAGATTATTCTTAATCATAGGGGATTTCTTCTTACCACTGGTCTGAGAACTGGACCACCACTATCCAGCAGAGGAGCGCTCTTAACCTTAGTGTCATCCTCCGAAGTATTGTCCAGCAGGTTAACCAGAGCCTTCAGATTGGTACTAGAAGCCTTCATACTATCCATACTATGCTGGAGAATGTTGATAAGAGTGTTATCAACTCTATCCATTCTATCCCTCAAATCAACAGCATGGGGGTTAGCAGATCTCTCATTAAGAAGAGACTCCACTTTCTCTTGGAGGATGGTGTTGTTAGCTTCAAGCTTTCTACATTTCAAATGGAGTCTTTTAATTTCATGAAAACACCACTTACTAAATTTGAATGAGTAAAGGGCCTCAACTTTAGCAGTCTACAAGATGCCAGTAGTCACCTCCTCCCTATCATTGAAGTCTTCAAATATAATCTTGATAGTGGACTCTCTAGCCTTCCGTTCACTCGAATCCTTACTACCTCCTGATTGTTATCCTTAGAAGCATTGTTGTATATGGTGTCCTTGTAAATTATTATTGTCCATTAATCTAGGTCTAATTTTTTATCATCATCTGGTAAATTTCAAGAAAATCGGTGATCTTAAGATATAGTGGTTCCCATTATGCATATAACATTAGATACTTTTAAATGAATCTCTAGGCTTATATCCTTTCTTAAGATCATTTCAGAACCACCTCTTTGCATTTGAACTCTTTCTTACACCCCCCTAGACACTAGTTTAAGTTTAAAATATTAGTTAGAATGTTGTTTCCTTGAGACAAGAGAGGATCTACTTAATTATAAATCCTTCCCTTTTATTTTTCCCATGTTCTTCCCTCCTTTTCTTTCCATCTTCTTGATAATTAATGATGTTTTTTGGCTAGAAGTTCACTCTTTTTTTATGGTTGTAATCATTACAAGCTATTAGATCACATTTGGAAAGCTTATGTAAGCTATTATATCATATTTGGAAAGCTTATGTTTTGATGTATCTATTGATGGAAAACTCAAAATGATGGGGAAGGGCTTCACATAAATTTAGTTTTCAGATTAGTGGGCAGTAAGGAGACTCACATTGATTTTGTCATCTTTTTTTCTCATACCATGTATTTTCCTCATTTTGTTAATAAAATTTAGTGGTTTGTCACTTGTTTGAAAGAAAACTAGAATATACAATAAATGTTAGGTTAACACTCAAATTGAATGCATCCTATGGTCTCATGTAATCCTTTCCTTCATATAAAATGATCTATAGTTCTTATCAATAGGGTATAAATGGAAAGTTGACAATAAACACAATTGATGGTCTATATGATATCTTCTTGAACAATTGGTCAAATTCAAAATTTGAAATCATGGGTGGTAGATGTATGAAATTATAAAAAGTAATACTATAAGAAAAATTTCATCGTTCATGTTTTTCAACACTAATTTTGAAAGCTACATATCCCTTTATGTAAATGTGAGTATGATTTTCCAAAAAATATTTTTTACACCAACACATTTATAACACTTTGATACATCAATCTGATAAAGTTATTAAGATTGTAAAAATTGATGACAATGTCAAGTAATAAGTTTAATTTTTTTAAATTTATTTTAAATTTAATAAAGTAAGCACAAACAAAAATTATAGTAGAACAAATTTTGGGGCACAATCTTACTTGTTTGCTTCAAATTAATTCAAGGATATATGATGCGGGAGCATCCTGGGTGTAAGAGCAATCTTGCATCACCCAAAAATATTTATATTTTTGTATTCAATAAGGGCTATCTTGTGCAGAGCTGCTATTTATGGAAACTTGCTATTTTTAGTAAGTTGGTCATAAATTTTGAAATGTTCTAATCTTACATGTGGAGGTTCATCTCACTCATATCAGCCTGCCAGTAAAGTCTCTTGGCTAGATCAGGTCTAGTTTTGAAGATATTGAAGATTTTTGGTATTGGCAGCAGGGTACAGAAACTTTGAACTCAATTTTGAAGGCTTTAGAGGCTCCAGATGAGGTCAAAAATTTGGGTGACAGGCCCTTGCACAAGTCAAGTCTATAGAGCGCTTCGTGGCCTTTTCGAAATGGGGTTATAATAGTCAATCGGGTCAACTGGTGATGACTTATGGTCTCTGAAAGTTGAGTCACCTGAAATGGCGAAAAATAATTTTTCTTCAAAATTTTTGTTCGGGTTTCAAAAGTTATTTTGAGCCGGCTCTGATGTAATAAATTAAAAAATAAAATAATTCTAAGTTTGGTCGGCCCTAAGGGATAAATTTTTGGAACCTTCTCGGGTGGTGGAAAATGCCTATATAAAGAAGGCCCGTAGTGTTGTCTAGGGAAGTTCTAGGTAGTAGATCTGGGTATTGATTTGAGGCTTTGTCCTAGAGAACATTGTAAGAGAATTCCCATGTGGCTTTGCATATTGTAATTTTGAAAGTTTATAATTCCACATTTGTGGAGATAATAAGAAGCCAATTTTTTGTTCTTGCATATTGTTGTTGTTTCTCTATTTTTGTTATGTGTTTGTGGTATTAAGGGGAGCACCCTTCATCAAGTGGTATCAGAGTAGGAGTTCTTGAATGTGTAAACAGATTGCTGATTATGAGACAGTTTACACCAGGATCGTGGGTTAGGGTTTCTATGTAAATAGATAGCCGACTGTGAGGTAGTTTGCACCAGGATGGTGGTTAGGGTTTCAACACACATCATGAAAATGCCTCCACAAAGGGAACATGGTTGAAGAGCTGGTGTTGTAACACCTGAGGTTAGAGCTCTCTAGAGACAAGTGCGAGCATTGCAAGAAGAGATTCATAGAGGAATGAATATTAATCTCAGAGATGAAAGTGAGGATGAAGCTGAAGAAGAAAATGTTGATCAAGAAGAAGAAGGTGAAATTTTGAATCAAGAAGAAGAAAGGCTTTTCCGGGCCATTTCCAAGATTCAAAAAAGACCTAAGATCGAGGTTCTAAAATTTTTTAAAAATCTTAACCCAGAAGAATTGATCGACTGGATAAATGAATGTGAAGAATATTTTGAGTATGAAGATATTGAGGATCCTGATAGGGTCAAATTCGCAAAGGCTAGACTGAAAGGTCATGCGAAGATCTGGTGGCAAGAGATTCAATTGGAGTGAAATAGAAGAGGGAAAGATAAAATCACAAGATGGGATCAGATGGTGGATAAATTGAAGTGACAATTCATCCCTATTGATTATGAGCTTGACCTACTGAAGAAAATGCAAAGTTTGAAGAAAACAGGATGATCTATTCAGGAGTATATAGAGGAGTTCTATCGAATCCTCATTAGAATAGGCCATGCGAAAGCTGATAAGGAGAAATTTGCTCATTACCTTAATGGGTTGAGGCCAAGCATTCTGGAGGAGCTGAATCTGGTTCGAATTAATAGTATTGAAGAGGCATACCAATTTTTCCTAAAAGTGGAGGAAAAGCTAAACAAGAAGTTTGAGAGTAGACAAAAAGGAAGAGGTCAGGGTGGACAATCTGGTGGACGGTCATATGGATGCCAAAATGAAGATCCAAAAAAAAAAGATGAGGCTAGTAGTAGTCAAAATCAGAGAGGAAACAATTCCAATCATTTTCAAGATCAGAATAATAGAGATTAGAGAGGAAGAGGAAAAGGAAAAGGTTCAGGAAGAGGAGGCTTCCGTGGAACATGTTTTCACTATGGAGAAGAAGGTCATAGGGCATTTGAATGTCCTCAATACCAAGGAAGGACAAATAGGAGGAATGAAGGCTAGGCTAGAGTTGCACATGGAGATAAAGATTTCAGATCATCAAATTCAGAAGATGTTAAAAAAGGAGAAAAGATGATTAATAGAAGAGTCTTGCTGAGTGGTGAGAATGAACCTAAACAAGGAGGAGCCTATTTCACACTAGATGCAAGTGTGAGGGTAAATACTGTGATGTGATTATTGATAGTGGAAGCACTGACAATTTGGTGTCAGAAGAGATGGTGACAAAGTTGAAGCTCAAGAGACAGAAACACCCACATGCATATCGGATTGCCTGGGTGCAAGATGACCACAAGGTCATGGTCAGTGAACAGTGCTAGTAACGTTCAAGATCGACGGGTACCAAGATGAAGTACTATGTGATATCATATCTATGGATGCATGTCATATGTTGTTGGGTAGACCATGGTAGTTTGACAGATGTGTGGTACACAATGGTTGTGCGAATACCTATTCCCTGATAAAGGATGGAGTGTGACATAAGCTAAAGCCATTGAAGGAGACTGAAGAAAAGGTATGTGGTAATGCAAGAATAACATTTGTTGATGGAAAAAAATTTCTAGATGGTATGAGGCATGAACATGTGTGTTTTTCTTTAATTCCAAATGCTGGTAAAGAAGAAGTAGAGGATGTACCTATAGAGGTTGTAGATTTGTTGAATGAGTTTCAATATATTGTATCTGATAATGTACCTAATAGATTACCACTAGTAAGGAAGATCAGTCATCAAATAGATTTGATTCTAGGAGCTAGTTTTCCAAATAAGGTAGCGCACAAAATGACACCAGCAAAAAGTGAAGAGTTGAAAGTACATGAGTTATTGTAGAAGGGGTTGATTCGAGAGAGTCTGAGTCCCTATGCTGTACCAGTAGTATTAGCACCAAAGAAGAATGGAGAATCAAGGATGCGTATAGATTCTAGAGCAATAAACAAGATCACAATCAAGTATAGGTTTCTATTGCCATGAATGGATGATATTATGGATTGTTTGAGTGGAGCTGTGTATTTCTCAAAGATAGATCTCAAGAGTGGATATCACTAGATTCTGATCAGAGAAGAAGATGAATGGAAGACTATCTTCAGGACAAAGGAAGGACTGTATGAGTGGTTAGTCATGCCTTTTGGGCTAACCAATGCACTGAGCACTTTTATGCGACTCATAAATGAGGTTCTGAAAGAGTTTCTGGGTAAGTTTGTCATTGTTTACCTTGATGATATTTTGATCTTTAGCAAGACATTGGAGGAATATATGATGCATATTCGTATTGTGTTTGAGAAGATGAGAGATGAGAAATTGTTGATTAATTTGAAAAAGTGGATTTTTGTGAAGAAGAAATTAGTGTATTTGAGATTTGTAGTTTCAACAGAAGGTCTAAAAATGGACCTAGAGAAAGTACAGGTTATCTTTGAATGGCCTACTCCAAGGAGTGCTACCGAGGTAAGATCTTTTCATAGTTTGGCTAGCTTTTACAGAAAGTTTATCAAAAATTTTAGCAGTATTTGTGGACCCTTGAATGAAACAATGAGAGGGGATAGAAAAGAGTTCAAGTGGACTAATGGGGCAAATAAGAGTTTTAAACTATTGAAATAGAAAGTTACAGAACAATCTGTTTTAGCACTTCCAGATTTTAATAAGGTGTTTCAAGTAGACTATGATGCTTGTGGTAATGCAATAGGAGCTGTTATGAGCCAAGAAGGTAAACCTATTGCTTCTTAATGTGAGAAGTTAAATGATGCCAAGAGGAAATATTCTATTTATGATCAAGAATTTTATGTTATAGTTTAGGCATTGAAGAAGTGAAGACACTATCTACTTCCTAAGGAGTTTGTTTTGTATACTGATTATCAAGCTTTGCAATATTTGAATAGTCAAGGAAAGTTGAATCAAAGGCATTTGAAATGGGTTAATTTTTTGCAGAGTTATACATTTGTTTTGAAACACAGAAGTGGAAAGTCTAATAAGGTTGTAGATGCACTTAGCAGAAGGAAACTATTGCTAACAGAGATGCAGACTGAGGTGGTTGGGTTCAGGGAACTCAAGAATTTGTATCTAGAGGATCCTAATTTTGGTGAAGCTTGGAAAGCTTGTAAAGAACCTATTACTCTAGACAGAATGAAGTGGATGGATTTTATCATTCAGGATGATATGCTATTTAGAGGGAGTTAGTTGTGCATTCCAAGAAGTTCTATGAGGGAGAATCTCATCAAGGAAAAGCATAGCAGAGGATTGGCTAGACATTTTGGTTGAGATAAAACCCTTGCTTTGGTTAGTGAGAATTATTATTGGCCTCAGTTGTAGCAAGATGTCAAGAAGTTTGTATAGAGTTGTAGAGTATGTCAGATGACAAAAGGAGTGAAGCAGAATATGGAGTTGTGTTAGCCATTACCTGTACCAAAGAAGCCTTGGGAGGATATCAATATGGACATTTTTTTTGGTTTACCAAGGACACAGCGGGGACATGATTCAATTTTTGTAGTAGTTGAAAGATTTTCAAAGATGGCACATTTTATTCCCTGCAAGAAGACTAATGATGTTGTTCATGTAGCATAATTATTTTTCAGAGAAGTGGTGAGACTACATGGTTTGCCAAAGAGTATAGTTTCAGATAAGGACACTAAGTTCATTGGATATTTCTGGTGTACATTGTGTAAGAAGTTGAAGATAGATTTGAAGTTGAGTTCATCACATCATCCACAGATTGATGGACAGACAGAGGTGGTGAACAGGAGTTTGAGAAATTTTCTGAGATGTTTGGTTGGAGATAAGCCAACAGGATGGGATTTGATTTTACCATAGGTAGAATTTGTAAACAATAATTCTGTCAACAAGAGCACTGATAAATCACCATTCCAGATTATATATGGAAGTAGTCCCAGAAATGCATCTGAATTGAGAAAGATAGATAAAGGAGAAATAAGTAGTGCTGAAGCTGAGGATTTTGTAGAACATTTGAAGAACATCCATGAGGAGTTGAGGAAGCACATTACCAAGATGAATGTACAGTAAAAGGCTAAGAAAGATTTCTAGTTGGTACATATAACAACCTGAAAATGAAGAAGTTTGGGCCATGTAAGATACTGAAGAAGCATGATTTAAGAAATGCATATGAGGTCAAGTTGCTTATTGAGCTAAATATTTCACCAGTATTTAATGTTTCAGATTTGATAGAGTATCATGAAGGTAGTGTTGCAGATGAGGTTACATCAGCACAATGGAGTAATCCAACAACCAGTTCAGATATCAAGGAGATTGAAGACATACTGGATAGTCATGTTGGTAGAAGCATAAGGGACATGACATATGAAAAATATCTTGTCAAGTGGAAAGGGTGACCTCTTGAAGATTCATCATGGCTAACAAAGGAGGAGGTTAATGGTCTTGGTTTTCCTCTACACACCTGAGACGTGACCGGGTCACTTCTCAAATTACCTTGGGTGTCTGATGCAGGAGCATCCTAGGTGTAAGAGCAATCTTGCATCACCCAAAAATATTTATGTTTTTGTATTCAATAAGGGTTATCATGTGCAGAGCTGCTATTTATGTAAACTTGCTATTTTTAGTAAGTTCGTCATAAATCTCAAAATGTTTTGATTTTACATGTGGAGGTTAATCTTAGTCATATCAGCCCGCCAGTAAAGTTTCATGGCTAGATCAGGTATAGTTTTGAAGATATTGAAGATTTTTGATATTGGCAGTAGGGTATAGAAACTTTGAACTTAGTTTCGAAGGCTTTAAAGGCTCCGGATGAGGTCAAAAATTTGGGTGGTAGGTGCTTGCCCAAGGCAAGTCTGTAGAGCGCTTCATGGCCTTTTTGAAAAGGGGTTATAATAGTCAATTGGGTCAACTGGTGATGACTTATGGTCTCTAGAAGTCGGGTCACTTGAAATGACAAAAAATAATTTTCCTTCAAAATTTATGTTCGGGTTCCAAAAGTTATTTTGAGTTGACTTTGATGTAATAAATTGAAAAATAAAATAATTCTAAGTTTGGTTGGCCCTAAGGGCTAAATTTTTGAAACCTTCTTGGGCGGTGGAAAATGCCTATATAAAGAAGGCCCGTATTGTTGTCTAGAGAAGTTCTGTGTAGTAGATCTAGGTATTGATTTGAGGCTTTGTCCTACAGAACATTGTAATGGAATACCTATGTGGCTTTGCATATTGTAATTTTGAAAGTTTGTAATTCCACATTTGTGGAAATAATAAGAAGCCAATTTTTTGTTTTTGCATATTGTTGTTATTTTTTTGTTTCTATTATGTGTTTGTGGCATTAAGAGGAGCACCCTTCATCAAGTGGTATCAGAGCAGGAGTTCCTAAGTGTGTAAATAGATCACTGATTGTGAGACAATCTGCACCAGGATCGTGGGTTAAGATTTTTGTGTAAATAGATCACCGACTTTGAGGCAGTTTGCACAAGGACCGTGGTTAGGGTTTCAGCACTTATCAAGAAAATGCCTCCATGAAAGAAATGTGGTGGAAGAGCTGGTGTTGTAACACCTAAGGTTAGAGCACTCTAGAGACAAGTGAGAGCATTGAGAGAAGAGATTCACATAGGAATGAATCTTAATGTCAGAGATGAAAGTGAGGATGAAGCCGAAGAAGGAAATGATGATCAAGAAGAAGAAGAAGGTGAAATTTTGAATCAAGAAGAAGAAAGGCTTTTCCAGGCCATTTCCAAGATCAAAAAAAGACCTAAGATCAAGGTTCTGATATTTTTTGGAAATCTTAACCCAGAAGAATTGATCGATTGGATCAATGAATGTGAAGAATATTTTGAGTATGAAGATATTGAGGATCCTGATAGGGTCAAATTTACAAAGGCTAGACTGAAAGGTCATACGAAGATCTGGTGGCAAGAGATTCAATTGGAGCAAAATAGAAGAGGGAAAGATAAAATCACAAGATGGGATCTGATGGTGGATAAATTGAAGTGACAGTTCATCCCTGTTGATTATGAGCTTGACCTACTAAAGAATATGCAAAGTTTGAAGCAAGCGGGATGATTTGTTTAGGAGTATATAGAGGAGTTCTATCAAATCCTCATTAGAACAGCCATGCAGAAGCTGATAAGGAGAAAGTTACTCGTTACCTTAATGGGTTGAAGCCAAGCATTCAGGAGGAGTTGAATCTAGTTCGAATGAATAGTATTGAAAAGGCAAAATAGTTTGCCCTAAAAGTGGAGGAAAAGCTGAACAAGAAGTTCAAGAATAGACAAAATGGAAGAGGTCATGGTGGATGATCTGGTGGACGATCATATGGAAGCCGAAATGAAGATCCGAAAAAGAGGGATGAAGCCAGTAGCAGTCAAAATCAGAGAGGAAACAATACCAATCATTTTCAAGATCAGAATAATAGAGATTAGAGAGGAAGAGGAAGAGGACAAGGTTCAGGAAGAGGAGGCTTCCATGGAACATGTTTTCACTGTGAAGAAGAAGGTCATAGGGCATTTGAATTTCTTCAATGCCAAGGAAGGACATATAGGAGGAATGAAGGCCAAGCCAGAGTTGCACATGTAGATGAAGATGCCAGATCATCAAATTTAGAAGATGCTGAAAGAGGAGAAATACTGATTAACAGAAGAGTCCTCCTGAATGGTGAGAATGAACCTGAACAACGGAGGAGCCTATTTCGCACTAGATGCAAGTGTGAGGGTAAATTCTATGATGTGATTATTGATAATGGAAGCATTGACAATTTGGTGTCAGAAGAGATGGTGACAAAGTTGAAGGTCAAGAGACAGAAACACTCACATCCATATCAGATTGCATGTGTGCAGGTTGACCACAAAGTCATGGTCAGTGAATAGTGCTTAGTAAAGTTCAAGATCAGTGGGTACCAAGATGAGGTATTATGTGATATCATATCTATGGATGCATGTCATATGTTGTTGTGTAGACCATGGTAGTTTGACAGATGATCGTGTGAATAGGAGCTATTATGAGTTAAGGTAAATCTATTGCTTATTTCAGTGAGAAGTTAAATGATGCCAAGAGAAAATATTTTGTTTATGATTAGAAATTTTATGCTATAGTTTAGGCATTGAAGAAGTGGAGACACTATCTTCTTCCTAAGGAGTTTGTTTTGTATACTGATCATCAAGCTTTGCAATATTTGAATAGTCAAGGAAAGTTGAATCAAAGGCATTTGAAATGGGTTAAGTTTTTACAGAGTTATACATTTGTTTTGAAACACAGAAGTGGAAAGTCTAATAAGGTTGCAGATGCACTTAGCAGAAGGCAACTATTACTGACAGAGATGCAGATTGAGGTGGTTGGATTTAGGGAACTCAAAAATTTGTATCCAGAGGATCCTAATTTTGGTGAAGCTTGGAAAGCTTGTAAAGAACTTGTTACTTTAGACAGAATGAAGTGGCTGAATTTTATCATTCAGGATGATATGCTATTCAGAGGGAGTCAGTTGTGCATTCCAAGAAGTTCTATAAGGGAGAATCTCATCAAGTAAAAGCATAGCGGAGGATTGGCTAGACATTTTGGTCAAGATAAAACCCTTGCTTTGGTTAGTGAGAATTATTATTGGCCACAGTTGCAGCAAGATGTCAAGAAGTTTGTACAGAGTTGCAGAGTATGTCAGATGGCGAAAGGAGTGAAGTAGAATATAGGGTTGTATCAACCATTACCTGTACCAGAGAAGCCTTGGGAGGATATCAGTATGGACTTTGTTCTTGGTTTACCAAGGACACAGTGGGGACATGATTCAATTATTGTAGTAGTTGACATATTTTCAAAGATGAGACATTTTGTTCCTTGCAAGAAGACTAATGATGTTGTTCATGTAGCAGAATTATTTTTTAGAGAAGTGGTGAGACTACGTGGTTTGCCAAAGAGTATAGTTTCAGATAAGGACACTAAGTTCATTGGATATTTCTGGTGTACATTGTGGAAGAAGTTGAAGATAGATTTAAAGTTGATATCATCACATCATCCACAGACTGATGGATAGATAGAGGTGGTGAATACAAGTTTGAAGAATTTATTGAGATGTTTGGTTGGAGATAAGCCAACAGGATGGGATTTGATCTTACCACAGCCATAATTTGCATACAATAGTTCTATCAATAGGAGCACTGGTAAATCACCATTCCAGATTGTATATGGAAGTAGTCCCAGAAATGCATCTGAACTGAGAAAAATAGATAAAGGAGAAATAAGTAGTGCTAAGGCTGAGGATTTTGAAGAACATTTGAAGAACATCCATGAGGAGGTGAGGAAGCACATTACTAAGATGAATGCTATAAGGCTAAGGTAGATGAGAAAAGGAGGCATAAAGAATTTTAGGCTAGAGATGAAGTTATGATTCATTTGTGGAAAGAGCAATTTTCAATTGGTACATATAACAAGCTGAAAATGAAGAAGTTTAGGCCATGTAAGTTACTGAAGAAGCATAATTCAAGAAAGGCATATGAGGTCGAGTTGCCTACTAAGCTGAATATTTCACCAATATTTAATGTTTCAGATCTGACAGAGTATCATGAAGGTGGTGTTGCAAATAAGGTTACAACAGCACAATGGAGTATTTCAACAACTAGTTCAGATATCGAGGAGATTGAAGACATACTGAATAGTCATGTTGGCAGAAGCACAAGGAACATGACATATGAAGAATATCTAGTCAAGTGGAAAGGGCGACCTGTTGAAGATTCATCATGGCTAACAAAAGAGGAGGTTAACTATTTTAATTTTTCTTTACACACCTGAGATGTGACGGGGTCACTTCTCAAATTACCCTAGGTGTTTGATGTAGGAGCATCCTGGGTGTAAGAGCAATCTTGCATCACCCAAAAATATTTATGTTTTTGTATTCAATAAGGGCTATCTTATGCAGAGCTGCTATTTATGGAAACTTGTTATTTTTAGTAAGTTGGTCATAAATCTCAGAATGTTTTAATTTTACATGTGGAGGTTCATCTCAGTCATATCAGCATGTCAGCAAAATTTCATGGCTAGATCAGGTCTAGTTTTGAAGATATTGAAGATTTTCAGTATTGGCAGTAGGGTACAGAAACTTTGAACTTAGTTTTGAAGGCTTTAAAAGCTTCAGATGAGGTCAAAAATTTAGGTGGCAGGCGCTTGTGCTAGTCAAGCTTGTAGAGCGCTTCATGGCCTTTCTGAAATGGGGTTATAATAGTCAATCGGGTCAACTGGTGATGACTTATGGTCTCCAAAAGTTGGGTCACCTGAAATGATGAAAATAATTTTTCTTCAAAATTTTTGTTCGAATTTCAAAAGTTATTTTGAGCTGACTCTGATGTAATAAATTGAAAAATAAAATAATTCTAAGTTTGGTTGGCCCTAAGGGCTAAATTTCTGGAACCTTCTCGGGCGGTGGAAAATGCCTATATAAAGAAGGCTCATAGTGTTGTCTAGGGCAGTTCTGGGTAGTAGATCTGGGTATTAATTTGAGGCTTTGTCCTACAGAACATTATAATGGAATGCCCATGTGGCTTTGCATATTGTAATTCTAAAAGTTTGTAATTCCACATTTGTGGAGATAATAAGAAGCCAATTTTCAGTTCTTTGCATATTGTTGTTGTTTCTCTATTTCTATTGTGTTTGTGGTATTAAGGGGAGCACCCTTGATCAAGTGGTATCAGAGCAGGAGTTCCTAAGTGTGTAAACAGATCACTGATTGTGAGGCAGTTTGCACTAGGATCGTGGGTTAGGGTTTCTGTGTAAATAGATCACCGACTGTGAGACAGTTTGCACTAGGACCATGGTTAGGGTTTCAGCACACATCATGAAAATGCCTTCACAAAGGGAACATGGTAGAAGAGCTGGTGTTGTAACACCTGAGGTTAGAGCACTCCAGAGATAAGTATGAGCATTGCAAGAAGAGATTCACAGAGGAATGAATCTTAATGTCAGAGATGAAAGTGACAATGAAGCCGAAGAAGGAAATGATGATCAAGAAGAAGAAGGTAAAATTTTGAATCGAGAAGAAGAAAGGCTTTTCCAGGCCATTTCTAAGATCGGAAAAAGACCTAAGATCGAGGTTCTGACATTTTCTGGAAATCTTAACCTAAAAAAATTGATTGACTGGATCAATGAATGTGAAGAATATTTTGAGTATGAAGATATTGAGGATCCTGAAAGGGTCAAATTCACGAAGGCCAGACTGAAAGGTTATGCGAAGATCTGGTGGCAAGAGATTCAATTGGAGTGAAATAGAAGAGAGAAAGATAAAATCACAAAATGGGATCAGATGGTGGATAAATTGAAGCGACAGTTCATCCCTGTTGATTATGAGCTTGACCTAATGAAGAAAATGCAAAGTTTGAAGCAAGCGGGGCGATCTGTTCAGGAGTATACAGAGGAGTTCTATCGATTCCTCATTAGAACAAGCCATGCGGAAGCTGATAAGGAGAAAGTTGCTCATTACCTTAATGGGTTGAGGCCAAGCATTCAGGAGGAGTCGAATCCGGGTCGAATGAACAATATTGAAGAGGCATACCAGTCTTCCCTAAAAGTGGAGGAAAAGCTGAACAAGAAGTTGGAGAGTAGACAAAATAGAAGAGGTCGTGGTGGACGATCTGGTGGATGGTCATATGGAGGCCGAAATGAAGATCTGAAAAAGAAGGATGAGGCCCGTAGTAGTCAAAATTAGAAAGGAAACAATTCTAATCGTTTCTAAAATTAGAATAATAGAGATCAGAGAAGAAGAGGAAGAGAACAAGGTTCAAAAAGAGGAGGCTTCCATGGAACATGTTTTCACTGTGGAGAAGAAGGTCATAGGGCATTTGAATGTCCTCAACACCAAGGAAGGTGACGAAGGATGCTCCCCTTAATACCACAAACACATGACAGAAATAGAGAAACAACAACAATATGCAAGAACAGAAAATTGGCTTCTTATTATCTCCACAAATGTGGAATTACAAACTTTCTAAATTACAATATGCAAAGCCACATGGGCATTCCCTTACAATATTCTGTAGGAGAAAGCCTTGCATCAATACCCAGATCTACTACCCAGAACTGTCCCGAACTACCTAAGACAACACTACAGACCTTTCTTACATAGACAATTTACACCACCCGAGAAGGTTCCAGAAATTTAGCCCTTTAGGCCGATTAGACATAGAATTATTTATTTTTCACAATTATTACAATAGGGTCAGCTCAAAAGAAATACAAAATATGATTTTAGGTAACCCAACTTTCGGAGGCCATAACTTTTTAATCGTAACTACCTTTTTCTATTGTAACCACTTTTTAGAAATGCCATGACGAGATCTACAGTGCCTGACACGCGTTAGCGCTAGTCAGCCGGGGGTCGATCGCGACCCGGAGCCTCTAAGGCCTTCAAAATTGACCTGAAAGATTTCATACCCAAAAATCTCAATAACTTCACCAATACTGATGATGTGAAAATGAAACTCAACTGGTAGGCTGAAATGACTGAGATGAACCTCAAACTATGAAATCAGAACATTCTGATATCATATGACCAACTTACTAAAAATAGTAAGTTTCCATAAATAGCAGCCCTGCACAAGATAGCCCTTATTGAAAAGAAAACTAAAATATTTTTGGGTGATGCAAGATTGCTCTTACACCTAGAATGCTCTTGCATCAGACACCCAGGGTAATTTGAGAAGTGACCCTGTCACGACTCAGGTGTGCAGAGGAAAACCAAGACGGTTAACCTGCTCCTTTGCTAGCCATGATGAATCTTCAACAAGTCATATTTTTCATTTGACCAAATACTCTTCATATGTCCTATTCCTTGTGCTTCTGCCAGCATGACTATCCAATATGTCTTCAATCTCCTTGATATCTAAACTGGTTGCTGGAATACTCCACTATGCTGTTGTAACCTCATCTTCAATACCTCCTTCATGATACTTTGTCAAATATGGCCCAAAATTCTTCATTTTCAACTTGTTATATGTACCAACCAAAAATCTTTCCTTCCGCAAATAAACCATGACTTCATCTCCAACCTAAAATTCTTTATGCTTCCTTTTCTCATCTGCCTTAGCCTTATACTGCACATTCATCTTGGTAATATGCTTCCTCACCTCCTCATGGATGTTCTTCAAATGTTCTACAAAATCCTCAGCTTCAACACTACTTATTTTTTCTTTATCTATTTTCTTTAACTCAAATGCATTTTTGGGACTACTTCCATATAAAATCTGTGGATGATGTGATGAACTAAACTTCAAATCTATCTTCAACTCTTCACTTTCTACTAGTGTCATGTTGTGTGCTACCTTATTTGGCAAACTGGCTCCTAGAATCAAATCTATCTGATGACTGATCTTTCTTACTGTGGTAATCCACCAGACACATTATCAGATACAATATCTTGAAACTCATTCAATAACTCTACAACTTATATAGGTACATCTTCTACTTCCTCTTTCCTAGCCTTTGGAATTAAGGTAAAACACATATGCTCATGCCTCATACCATCTGATAAATTTTTTCTATCAATAAAAGTTATTCTTGCATTACCACATACCTTTTCTTTTGTTTCCTTCAATGGTTTGAGCTTATATCGCACTCTATCTTTTGTCAGGGAATAGGTATTCACATGACCATCATGTACAACACATCTGTCAAATTGCCACGGCCTACCCAACAACATATGACATGCATCCATAGATATGATATCACATAGTACCTCATCTTGGTACCCGCTAATCTTGAACTTTACTAGGCACTGTTCACTAACCATGACCTTGTGGTCATCTTGGACCCAGGCAACCCGATATGGATGTGGATGTTTCTGCATCTTGAGCTTCAACTTTGTCACCATTTCTTCTGATACCAAATTGTTAGTGCTTCCACTATCAATAATCATATCACAACATTTACCCTCACACTTGCACTTGGTACGAAACAGGCTCCTCCTTTGCTCAGGTTCATTTTCACCTCTCAACAGGACTCTTTTGTTAATCAGCATTTCTCCTCTTTCAGCATCTTCAAAATTTGATGATCTGGCATCTTCATCTACATATGCAACTCTGGCCTGGCCTTCATTCCTCCTATCCATCCATCCTTAGCGTTGAGGACATTCAAATGCTCTATGACCTTCTTCTCCACAGTGAAAACATGTTCCACGGAAGCCTCCTCTTCCAGATCCTTGTCCTCTTCCTCTTTGATCTCTATTGTTCTGATCTTGGAAATGATTGGAGTTGTTTCCTCTCTGATTTTGACTGCTACTAGACCCATCCTTCTTTTTTGGATCTTCATTTCGATCTTCATATGACCTTCCACCAGATCTTCCATCATGACCTCTTCCACTTTGTCTGCTCTCTAACTTCTTGTTCAACTTTTCCTCTACTTTTAGGGCAAACTGGTATGCCTCTTCAATGCTATTCATTTGAACCAAATTCAATTCTTCCTGAATGCTCAGTCTTAACCCATTAAAGTAACAGTCAAATTTTTCCTTGTCAGCTTCCGCATGACCTATTCTGATGAGGATTCGATAGAACTCTTTTGTATACTCCTGAACAGATCTTCTTGCTTGCTTCAAACTTTGCATCTTCTTAAGAAGGTCAAGCTCATAATGAACAGGGATGAACTATTGCTTTAATTTATCCACCATCTGCCCCCATCTTGTGATTTTATCTTTTCCTTTTTGAATGTCTTGCCACCAGATCTTCGCATGACCCTTCAGTCTAGCCTTCGCAAACTTGACCCGATCAGGATCCTCGATATCTTCACACTCAAAATATTCTTCACATTCATTGATATAGTCGATCAACTCTTCTGGTTAAGATTTCTAGAAAAAGTTGGGACCTCAATCTTAGGCCTCTTCCTGATCTTTGAGATAGCTTGGAAAATTCTTTCTTCCTCCTGGTTCACAACTTTGACTTCTCCTTCCTGATCTTCTTCTTCGGCTTCATCCTTGCTTTCGTCTCTGACATTAAGATTTATTCCTCTATGAATCTCCTCTTGCAATGCTTCGACTTGTCTTTGCGATTCCCTAACCTTAGGTGTTACAACACCAGCTCTTCCACCACGTTCCCTTCGTGAAGGCATTTTCATGCTTCTCGTTGAAACCCTAACCACGGTCCTAGTGCAAACTACCTCACAGTTAGCGATCTATTTACATACAAACCTAAACCCATAGTCCTGGTGGAAATTGCCTCACAATCGGTGATCTGTTTACACACTTAGGAACTCCTACTTTGATACCACTTGATGAAGGATGCTCCCCTTAATACCACAAACACATAACAAAAATAGAGAAACAACAACAATATGCAAGAACAAAAAATTGGCTTCTTATTATCTCCATAAATGTGGAATTACAAACTTTCAAAATTACAATATCCAAAGCCACATGGGCATTCCCTTATAATATTCTATAGGACAAATGCTAATCAATAAAAGAGTTGCACATGTAGATGAAAATGCCAGATCATCAAATTTAGAAGATGCTGAAAGAGGAGAAACACTAATTAACAAAAGAGTCCTGCTGAGTGGTGAGAGTGAACCTGAACAAAGGAGGAGCCTATTTCACACTAGATGCAAGTGTGAGGGTAAATGCTGTGATGTGATTATTGATAGTGGAAGCACTGATAATTTGGCATCAGAAGAGATGGTGACAAAGTTGAAGCTCAAGAGACAGAAACACCCACATCGATATCGGATTGCCTGGGTGCAGGATGACCACAAGGTCATGGTCAGTGAACAGTGCCTAGTAAAGTTCAAGATTGGCGGGTACCAAGATGAGGTACTATGTGATATCATATCTATGGATGCATGTCATATGTTGTTGGGTAGACCATGGTAGTTTGACAGATGTGCTGTACATGATGGTTGTGCGAATACCTATTCCCTGACAAAGGATGAAGTGTGACATAAGCTAAAGCCATTGAAGGAGACTGAAGAAAAGGTATGTGGTAATGCAAGAATAGCATTTGTTGATGGAGGAAAATTTCTAGATATTGTATCTGATAATGTACCTAATAGATTACTACCAATAAGGAAGATTAGTCATCAGATGGATTTGATTCTAAGAGCTAGTTTGCCAAACAAGGTAGCACACAGAATGACACCAGCAAAAAGTGAAGAGTTAAACAAACAAGTACATGAGTTATTACAGAAGGGGTTGATTTGAGAGAGTCTAAGTCCCTGTGTTGTACCAGAGGTATTAGCACCAAAAAAGAATAGAGAATGGAGGATGTGTACAGATTCTAGAGAAATAAACAAGATCACAATCAAGTATAGGTTTCAATTGCCATGAATGCATGATATTATGGATTGTTTGAGTGGAGTTGTGTATTTCTCAAAGATAGATATGAAGAGTGGATATTACTAGATTCAGATCAGAGAAGGAGATGAATGGAAGACTGCCTTCAAAACAAAGGAAAGACTGTATGAGTGGTTAGTCATGCCTTTTGAGCTAACCAATACACCGAGCACTTTCATGCGGCTCATGAACGAGGTTCTAAAAGAGTTTCTAGGTAAGTTTGTCATTGTTTACCTTGATGATATTTTGATCTTTAGCAAGACATTGGAGGAACATATGATGCATATTTGTATGGTGTTTGAGAAGCTGAGAGATGAGAAATTATTGATTAATTTGAAGAAGTGCAATTTTGTGAAGAAAGAGTTAGTGTATTTTGGATTTATAGTTTCAACAGAAGGTCTAAAAATAGACCCAGAGACAGTACAAGCTATCCTTGAATGGCCTACTCCAAGGAGTGCTACTGAGGTAAGATATTTTCATGGTTTGGCTAGCTTTTACAAAAAGTTTATCAAAATTTTTAGCAGTATTTGTGGACCCTTGACTGAAACAATGATAGGGGATAGAAAAGAGTTCAAGTGGACTAATGGGGTAGATAAGAGTTTTAAACTATTGAAACATAAAGTTACAGAACAACCTATTTTAGCACTTCCAGATTTTAATAAGGTGTTTCAAGTAGACTATGATGCTAGTGGTACTGCAATAGGAGCTGTTATGAGCCAAGAAGGTAAACCTATTACTTATTTTAGTGAGAAGTTAAATGATGCCAAGAGGAAATATTCTGTTTATGATCAGAAATTTTATGCTATAGTTCAGGCATTGAAGAAGTGGAGACACTATCTGCTTCCTAAGGAGTTTGTTTTGTATACTGATAATCAAGATTTGCAATATTTGAATAGTTAAGGAAAGTTGAATCAAAGGCATTTGAAATGGGTTGAGTTTTTACAGAGTTATACATTTATTTTGAAACACAGAAGTGGAAAGTCTAATAGGGTTGCAGATGCACTTAGCAGAAGGCAACTATTGCTGACAAAGATGCATATTGAGCTGGTTGGGTTCATGGAGCTCAAGAATTTGTATCCAGAGGATCCTGATTTTGGTGAAGCTTGGAAAGTTTGTAAAGAACGTGTTACTCTAGACAGAATGAAGTGGCTAAATTTTATCATTCAGAATGATATGTTATTCAAAGGGAGTCAGTTGTGCATTCCAAGAATTTCTATGAGGGAGAATCTCATCAAGGAAAAGCACAGCGGAGGATTGGCTGGATATTTTGGTCGAGATAAAACCCTTGCTTTGGTTAGTGAGAATTATTATTGGCCATAGTTGCAGCAAGATGTCAAGAAGTTTGTACAGAGTTGTAGAGTATGTCAGATGGCGAAAGGACTGAAGCAGAATACAGGGTTGTAACAACCATTACCTATACTAGAGAAGCCTTGGGAGGATATCAGTATGGACTTTATTCTTGGTTTACCAAGGACACACCATGGACATGATTCAATTTTTGTAGTAGTTGAGAAATTTTTTAAGATGACACATTTTGTTCCCTGCAAAAAGACTAATGATGTTGTTCATGTAGTAGAATTATTTTTTAGAAAAGTGGTGAGACTACATGGTTTGCCAAAGAGTATAGTTTCAGATAGGGACACTAAGTTTGTTGGATATTTCTGACATACATTGTGGAAGAAGTTGAAGACAGATTTGAAGTTCAGTTCATCACATCATCCATAGACTGATGGACAGACATAGGTGGTGAATATGAGTTTGGAGAATTTGCTGAGATGTTTGGTTGGAGATAAGCCAACAGGATGGGATTTGATTTTACCATAGGCAGAGTTTGCATACAATAATTCTATCAACAAGAGCACTGGTAAATCGCCATTCTAGATTGTATATGGAAGTAGTCCCAGAAATGCATCTGAATTGAAAAATATAGATAAAGGAGAAATAAGTAGTGCTGAAGCTAAGGATTTTGTAGAACTTTTGAAGAACATCCATGAGGAGGTGAGGAAGCACATTACCAAGATGAATGCATAGTATAAGGCTAAGGTAGATGAGAAAAGTTGGCATAAGGAATTTCAGGCTGGAGATGAAGTCATGGTTCATTTGCGGAAGGAGCGATTTCCAGTTGGTACATATAACAAGCTGAAAATGAAGAATTTTGGGCCATGTAAGATACTAAAGAAGAATGATTCAAGAAATGCATATGAGGTCGAGTTGCCTACTGAGCTAAATATTTCACCAGTATTTAATGTTTCAGATCTGATAGAGTATCATGAAGGCGGTGTTGCAGATGAGGTTACATCAGCACAATGGAGTATTCCAGCAACCATTTCAGATATCAAGGAGATTGAAGACATGTTGGATAGTCATGTTGGCAGAAGCAGAAGGAACATGACATATGAAGAATATCTGGTCAAGTGGAAAGGGTGACCTGTTGAAGATTCATCATGGCTAACAAAGGAGGAGGTTAACCATCTTGGTTTTCCTCTACACACCTAAGACACACTAATACATTTGGGGTGAAATTGCGATGGCAATTTGTGACGACGGGCAAATGTTATGTGATTTTGGATTTTTTTTTTCAATTATAACCCGACAATGTCACAATTGCAACTCTAGCGAAGACTAACGTCACAATAGCGACATTCATGGGATATAAGAAAAAAAAAGAAAAAGAAAATGTTGGTCATTTCTATAGTGCCAAAAGGGGATTTTGCATCTGTTGTCCATTGTTCGACGAGGAGATCTCTGCGGCCAGGGCTTTGAAACTATCCATTATTTGCAGGAAGAGAAGAAGTCCTGGTCTTCATTACACTGCATGGCCAGGTATTCTCTTCGAAAAGAATTCTGAAATCCCATCTATTTTTGGAAATTCTAATCAAAGTGGCTTAGCAAAGGGTTTTTGAGAGGCTTTAATTTGAAAAGGGCCCGTGAAATAGCAGATGGGATTATATTAAGAGATGTCGCTAGCCACAACTTATATTGATGAAGCATTAAGTGCAAATCATGAACAATGAAAGAAATCTTTCACCGTATATTTCATTATTGACAAGAGGTAGACCTAGATTTGGAAGCCTTGTAGAGTTGTAATGAGGGCATCAAAGATCAGAATCTTATTAATGAAATAGGCCCAGAATAGTGAAAAAATAAGCAAAAGAGAAGATCGTTGTTTATTCACTGGCCATGATAAGAAAGACAGATATACCTATCAAATAATAGAGGCAAGAATCTTTGATTACAAACATATTTGACTGTCATAGCTGAGTTTTAGATCAGAATCAGTGAATATCCCTTGAGAACAATGAGGGAAGGAATACCATTCACCATGGCACATGACACAAGGAGTCTTAATCCCTACCAAAGTTCTAACCAAGAGCTATTAAAGGTTAGTTCATGTCATAGGAATAGTAAAGAAAATCAAGCATGTGTAAAACAGAGCAAGGAATAAAGATGATAGAGTAGCTCTAAAACCCTACAAAGATACAATGAAATGACATTTGTAGGGCTGAGAAGTAACATAGAGTTTTGAAATGATTGTGAAAAAGGAATAACATAGCAAATTTTTTATTTGACAATCACTTCACCAAGGAAAGATAATGAAAGTATTTTAGATTTTTTGAAGACATTTAACACAATCATTTGAATGCAAACAATCAATAATGAGCAGTCATGGAGACTCAAGCATCAGTCTACAGGAGAAATGCCTAAAGGGTAATCAATTTTGTTTAATAAGAAGTGATAGAAAACTTGAAAGTTCAAGAACAAATTTGAGATTGAGTGCAAAGGGTTAGAGCCTGAGATAATATATCTAGCATAGTCATAACTGAATATAGCAGTCTCAGGTCTAAGATAGGAATGAATGCATCAAGTAAATGAAAGGTCAAATAGAAATGAAGATAGCCATTTGCAGCTAAGAGACAGATTTTTGACAGTCCAGTCAAGGGCACAATAGTAGACAAATGATAAATGGAAGCAGTAATATCAAATAACATTCTTAATGATCAATATATGACACTTTACAATCCATAAATCACACAAAAAAGCATAGTGACTGAATTTTCTAGATAGAGCTTGTATTCAAGGTGACTTATAAACTCAGTGATACTAGTCAAGAGATCCAATGACAGTGGAATAACTTGAAGATTGATGATAAGAAATAATGATAGTGAGCTGGTCAAAGAGTATAGCCGCAAAGACCAAGTTTTGGTTACAAGTTCAATGTGTGATAAAAAATAACAGTCTAAGCCACAAAAGGAAAGGGTCTATGATTAAAAGCACCCATGAAGAAGCAGTCCCAAGTATTATTCATGGTAGACATGTATGCCAATTGTGGAAGTATACATAAGGTATGAGAAATGCTCATCAAAATGACTGAAAGAAATGTGGTCTCATGGAAGGCCATGGTTGCAGGTTATGCACAAAATGGATTTTTTGAAAAGGATTTAGAAACTTTTAAGCAAATGCAGCTAGCAGTCATCAAGCTAAAAAACCATAGCCATCATCCTCCCTACCTATGCTAAAATGCAATTGGCAGGTGTAAATCCTTATTTCACAACCTTTTCCAGCATCCTCCCTACCTATTCTAAAATGGGAGCTTTGGAACAAGGTATGTACATCCATCAAAGCATAAAGGATAGAGGTATTTTGTCAAATGTTGTAGTTGCCAGTGCTCTAGTAGACATGTATGCAAAATGTGGAAGGATAGACAAGGCACGTGAACTATTTGACAACATGCCTCAAAGAGATGTAGTATCATGGAATGCTATGATTGTAGGATATGCACAAAATGGGTTTGTTGAAAAGGGTTTAGATACTTTCAAGCAAATGTAATTGATAGATATAAATTCAAATTCCATAACCTTTGCCAACATACTCCTTGTCTGTGCCAAAATAGGATCTTTGGAACAGGGTATGGATATCCATCAAAGCATAATGAAAGGGGTGTTTTCATGAGATATTATAGTTGGAAATTCTGTTATAGACATATATGCAAAACGTAAAAGCATAGACAAGGCACATAAATTTTTTAAATGAATGCCTCAGAGAAACATGGTCTCGTGGACTGCAACAATTGCAAGATATGCACAAAATGGATTTCTTGAAAAGGTTGTAGAAACTTTCAATCAAATACACTTGGTAGGTGTAAGTTCTAATTTCACAACCTTTGTCAGCATTCTCTCTGCCTGTGCTAAAATGGGAGCTTTGGAATAGGGTATGGACATCCATCAGAGCATAATGGAAGGGGATTTTCAGTTAGACATTATGGTTGGAAATGCACTGGTAGACATGTACGCAAAATCTGGAAGGATAGATAAGGCACATGAATGGTTTAATAGATTGCCTCAAAAAGGTCTCATGGATTACAATGTTTGCAGGATATGCACAAAATGGATTTGTTGAAAAGTCTTTATAAACTTTCAAACGAATGCAACTAGGAGACGCAAATCTAAATGCAACTTTATAAAGGATTAAGAAATTTTGTCAAATGTTGTAGTTGCAACTGCCCTATTAGACATGTATGCAAAATGTGGAAATATAGACGAGGCACATGAACTCTTTGAACAAATTCATCAAAGAAATGTGGTATCATGGAATGCCATGATTGCATGATATGTACAAAATGGATTATTTGAAAAGGCTTTAGAAACTTTCAAGCAAATACTATTGCTAATGATTTATTGCTGCTCTATTTTGGTATTTGATGATTGTCCATGCTTAAACATTTAATGTAATTATGGTTATATGAATGGATTCTTTTCCTTAGAACACTATCATCTTCAAAATCCTATATGAAATCTATATGACCATTTCATTTCTTCAATATGCCCTATGGATGTCCCTATCTAACTATATATCTTTTAATTGCATATAATAACTAATTTATTTGCTTTTTCATGACTATGTTTGACTCATATAATTGTGATCTCTCTAGCACTATGATGTCATTTAATATGTCTTTCTAAAGCTTGTAAATTTTGTTCCTTTTTCCATGTCATATAATATGTCTTGCCTTGTAGCTTATATGTTTTGAAATTGCTGTTAGGCCTTGTAGCTTATATGTTTTGATTGCCGGAGAGCTTCTAGAGCTAAGAAAGAAGACCATTGCATGAGTTATAGACGCACGCTCAAGTATGAAAATTGTATATTTTTTAATCTAATGTATATTTTAACTAGACTTTTAGCTTATATGTTTTGAAATTGCTTTTAGTGGCTTAATGTTGTAAGGTCTCTTGAAATAAGACCTTCAGGTGGTTGGTCAATGTTTTAGAAATAATCTTATCCACAAATTTGCCTAGAGCAATTGACTGAATGTTATAAAAGGTAATTGGGTTAAATGTCTTAGGAATAAAGTCAAAGAAAGTATTTTTAAAATATTAAAGTATTTAACTAGGTCTAAGAAGATTTGTGTACTTTTGACAGTTTTGCTTAGTTTGTGAAAGTTGTAGACCGAAGTTTTCATAGCCCGATTTTTGCTTCCTACGAAGAATGATCATGTCAGATAATATAAGTGAAGAAAAAAATAGGGAGACAATCGCTAGATTATGGTCTAACTTGAAAAGAAAAGGTGATGGAAAATGTTATTGTCCCTACAAAATTTGTAAGGGCTTAAACTGTAGAAGACTGCTAATCAAAACAATTAAGAGACATTGTAGGGAGAATGGTCACATTGAAGGGGGGCATGACTATCATCCACTAGTAAGTTGTTCATTATATCATTTTAACAATTTATATACATGTGAAATCAGTTGATGATGAGCTGATGATCATGGTTTATTTATGTTCTTATTTTATGAAGAAATGGTAGGAAAGTGATTTATAATGTGAACACTGATGTTATTTCTTCAAGTAACTGGCACAAGTTTATCTAGAAAATTTTACTACTTTGGTTGGTTGCTAACTCATCTTCCCTGCCTTTCCTTAATACATGTATGCTTGTGGGATGTCTTTGATAACTTAGTAACTATCATAAAATGTTAGTAGAAAAGACCATAAATTTTACTTGGTGAATAATCTTGCAGCATATAAAATGATGGATTATTATTACTATTGCTAGATTTGTAGATAATTTGGTGGGCAGAGGTGGATATGCTGAGGTGTACAAAGGAGTCCTACCAAATGGATAGATGATAGTAGTTAAAAGACTAGCAAAAGGAAACACTGATGAATAGAAAGAGAAAGAGTTTCTAACACAGCTGGGTATCATTGAGCATGTGTGTCATCCCAATGCAACCTCATTAATAGGATGCTGCATTGAGAATGGGCTTCATCTCATCTTCCATTACTATGTAAATGGTAGCTTGGCTTCACTTCTTCATGGTAACTTTCTTAATTGTCTCAAAATGGTTGTAAGATGTGAAGCTACTAACTTTCCTTGTATGATTAGATGGGGCTTTGTTATTCAGCTAATATATAATCAAATAGTGGAACAGTAAAGATTGATAGAAAGTGCTGAAAAATTATTAATTTAACTATGCAACAATCTAAATGTTACAATATTGCTGATCAAAGTCCTATTTAGATCTTCCTTCCAAAGATAAAGGAATAGAAATAAACAAGAAGACATCTCCAATTGTTTTTTGTTAAACCTTTTCTCATTCACAATATCTTGAGTTTTTACCTCATTTTCAAGGCAACAAATTAAACTTTGGTTTGATTCCACAGTATGGCAAAATTTAGTGCAATAGAGATCTAAAACTCAAAAATATATTTGAAAACAGGCACCAAGACTCCAGTACTGGAATGGTCAATTCGGTACAAGGTGGCAATTGGAACAGCAAGGGGGTTGCATTATCTGCACAAATGCTACCAGCGACGTATCATACACAGAGACATAAAGGCTTCAAATGTTTTGCTAGGGACAGATTTTGAACCATAGGTGAGCAAACACATATTCATAGCTGCAATTAAATGGAACATATGAAGAAATTTTTTAAAGTGTAACACAAAACTCTTGGTAACCTAGTTTTTCAAGAAAAAGATAATTTATTAATTTTCCATGTATTGTAGAATGTAATATGTTTATGGATTTTCATGCTATAATTGGTTTCAATAAGACAATGACAAACATTTCATCTCAATTCAGAATTATTTTTTCTTTATGAAGAACTTTTTCCTTTTAACTAATTAATTATATTGAAGATAGTAGGGAAAGTTGCAAACCTAGTTTTGGGTTTTTAATTTCATCTATGGCTGGGCTAGTGCAGATATCAGATTTTGGTTTAGAAAAATGGCTTCCAACGCAATGGACTCACCATTCTGTCACACCAATTGAAGGAACATTTGGGTGAGCAAATTTCCTTCTATCTTGTTTACAGGACTTTTGTGATACTGTTCTCATAATTATTAGTCTATTTTTAAAGTTTTTTGTTCAATGTGTTCAAATGTCCTGAACAAGTACTTGGCATTGAAATATTTCATGCATGGAATTGTTGATGAGAAAATGAATGTTTTTGCATTTGGAGTACTATTGCTTGAGATTATCTCAGGTCGTAGACCTATTGATGCGGCAGAAAAAAATCTGGTAGCTTGGGTGAGTAAAATTATTTATCTAAATAAAATTCTATTTAACCACTTCATGTTGTAAGAAGGGCATAAGTTGACTCTTTGATGACACATGTCTAAGACAATTTTTTGCTATGCTTTGGCATTGGGGAAAAAGGTTTCAAAATGCAACCATATGCATATTTATCAAAAATGGCTTTCCTTTAATTTGAATAAAAGGACTTCCAATTAATATGGCTCTTTCACTTATCCATCTTTGTAGAACACATATTCATAATGTAGACCAAATAAAACAAAACTAAATGGCAACCAATATATTTAATATTTAATATTTATGCCGGAGTTTGCTATCTTTGTTTTAGGCCAATCCCCTATTGGAGTCTGGAAACATTCATGAACTTGTAGATCCTCAACTTCAAGGACAATATGACAGTCATCAGATGCAAAGGATGGTATTCACTGCATCATTGTGTATAAGACATTCAGCAATCTGGCATCCATCAATGATTGAGGTCTTTGGTTTTTGCCTTAACAAATCTAAGTTCTTATGGTAGATGATCGATTCTCTTTCCTTCTCTTTCACAACATTAGGTAGATGTCTTGAATTTGGAAATGTCTCATTGCCTCCTTTTATCACACTAATTTATCACTGAACTACTCATAACCCTCTTAGAATTCCTTTAAAATCTTTTTGTGTTTTATGCTCTTGTTTGTCTAGTTTCCAGAACATTTTGAATTTTAAAATCCTGTTAAGAAATGAACAAGATATTACTATTTTATTGCGACTATGTTTGAATTTTTATGTGTAAATTCTGCTCATTGCATTTGCTTTAAAGTTTCTGAAGCCTTTTTAACAATTCCATTTTATACATATACTATAATCATTTTTGTCCATGAGATGGTATCTATTTGAAGCATTCAATCAAATATGTTACTTTCCTTTTCTACACTTCCACATTTTACATTCCATGAGATGTTATCTCTTTGAGGCAATCTATCAAACAATTCATTTGCAATTGCTTTTGTTTCCATAGGTAGCGTGCATGTTTGCCAAAGGATTTCAATTATAATGCTTGTTCCAAGGCTCACATTTGTTGTGCATGTATGAGGGGATGCTGACAAAGTTGTGAGTTTGACTTTGCTCTTATATCATTTACATTTTCTTGAAGGCTTTTAAAGTATATTCAACAAATCTTATTTTTAATAGATCTTGATATCATTGTAGTCCATGAGATACATTTATTTGAGGCATTCTGAAAAACACTTTTTGTGCATATATCAAATTCTGCACAGTACATCTAAATGTCTACCCATTGCATTGGGTTGAAAGTTTCTAAAGCCTTTTCAACGTACCAATTTTGTTCTTTTGGAGAAACCATTACATTTTATCAGGCTGATTTTCATTGAAGCATTTAATCAAACTCTTCCATGTGTATTCTATGGTCATTTCATTCCATGGAATGACAACTCTTCAAGACATCTATCAAACAGTTGACTTGCATCATCTCTGATTTTACATACATGCATGCAATGATTGAAGAGGTGGCTTAATATTTGTGAATTGCATTTTCTTTGGAGTTTCTAAAGACCTTTCAACAAATTCATTTTGTACTAAACTTGTAAGTGGTGAGATCTCTTTGAGGCATTCTTTGAAGAAGATCCTCCTATTTTCATCAGATTTATTGCAATCCTATTCCATTTGATCACTTCATCTCTGATTTTCATCTTTCTTAATTTAGAAAGGGCTAAATTAAATGCTATTTCTGTGGGGAAACTTGAAGCAAAATGAAATAGTTACAATTTTTTTTTTTTTTTTTCTATTTTTCTTATTCACGGCAAGGTAGACCATACACTGTGACAACTGATTTCATGAGTTCCAATAGCTTTCATACAAATCCAAGAGTTGTGGTAGCTGAAAACAAGCATTTTGAAAGTTAAATTTGTTTCAGTGTATTGAACCATAGTCTATAATACAAAAGGTCTCATGTGGGAAAGATTGGGAAGTAGGAACTCTCACACTTCAAAGGTAGAACACTATTGGGCTAATTGTGCTATTAAGTTTGAGGTTAGGAAGTGAGAGAACCACATGACGCTTAGTTGGCCTGTCACTACAAAATAATTGATTGAATAGTTTTCCAATGTGGAAGTAACGTTGATCTATCTGAGATCCATAGAAGCACAATTGGATCAGCAGCCTTTGTTATTGGCTAATTGATTTATCAAGGATAACAAATTCACCCAAGAAAAAACAAAAATAGTTTTAGGCTGAAGTGTTAATCACCTTGAAAGCATAATATCAAAATAGATTTTGGGGACATCCAAAGGGACAATTCAAAAATCTTTACCAACAGTGCAGCTAAGTCAGAAAAAAATGATGCTCAATATTTATACAATTTGTATAGTATCAAAATTTGGAACTATTGGGGGAAGCGGAGGGGATGAAGAGGAAAGAAGGAAGAAATCAAAAGCTACATGTGAGACTGATTTGGCACTGATGATAATAAAGATAAAATTGGTCATAAGAGTTTCAAATCTTCTCCACCGATGTAGCTGAATACAAAGTTGTCTTATTTTGTTTCCCAGGTTTTCACTCCCACTTGTCTTACTTTCCCTCCTTTGAAGTCTCCTTCTAGGATCCCTTCCTATGATCTTTCACCTCTATTACTTATGAAAAATCCTTTTGCATCAACTTCTAAACCACCTTCCATGTCATACAACTCCCCTTCCCATCCTCAAAATCCTCTTCCATTTGATTTTTCATATTTCTCCCATTCAAACTTCTATAACTACTTCATCCCCCAAAAGGAGTTGTCCTGGGAAACAAATACAGGTAGAGGGAACACTTGATTGAATCTGGACAATAGTTTTAAAGAAGAGGAGGACTGTACTAGCAAGGCCCTTGAACATCATTTACTTTCCTTTCTTCTTTTAGAGTCAGCTCCCAAGAAACCAAGAAAGTAGACAAAGTTGAAAAGGAGTTCTAAAGGACATATCATTATTGAAACCACAATTTAACCTACAACTATTTATATCTGTATAACTCTATTCTTTTTTTGTTAATAATTTGTCCATACATTTCCTGTTTATACTACAACCGTGTTGCTATTTTTACTATGCATTTAGCCATGGAAATCTACAATGACTCCTAACTTAGTGACACTTTATTGGTATATCCAAATTGAATATCGCACAAGTGTGTGTGCATGCGAGTGCATGTGTATGTGTGTATGTGGATGTATATTTGTGGTGTGATTCTCTTTGTTGTTGTACACCATTTTGTTTATAGGTACATGGAAGGGGGCTTTAATACTACTGCTCAAGCTACCCTCTTTCTTAGGAGTCATGTTCTAAACTTCTTTTACTGTTGCAACTTCTTGCTATAACATGAGTTGTTACATTTGAATTCCATTGACCTATCTTCTTCGTTTGTGAATGGTAATAGTGTTTTCCCCTTACTCTTTTCTTTTGTTGGAAAGTAGCTCTAGATTTTGTAACTTTCAAGCATGCATATAGATTCTTGTGTGAAGCTAAAAAATCATTTGATATATAGAGTTTATTTATAGTTGGATGCATTGATCTTCTTCCAAAAGAAAATTTCTATACTGATAAATTAGTTTCAACTAGTCTTCAATAAAATAGGTATGTCTGTACATTTTTCATTTTGTTAATGACAACACCTTATACGTTGTTGTGGGAAGCTACAAAATCACCAACTTTATAAAATTTATTCATAATTGGATGCAATAATCATCTTTAGAAAGAAAGGTGAGACTGATAGATTAACTTTTACTTATTCTGAATATAGCCGATCTTCTCTGTGCTTTTCATTTATTAAGTATGAATACCTTAGTGATGATGTTACCATGGTTCCTATTATGGATGATTCTATTATGACAACAATTTTCTAGAAAACTTATGCATCAAATTTGCAGTGACAAAAATCATCTAGTTGCTAGTGATAGATGGCACAAGGTCCTACTATATTCATTCTTTTCAGCCTGGAGTGGTCCCTGATTAGCAATGGAACTTGATTATTTTGGTTTCCTTTTGCAGCTGGCCTTGTTTTGAATTATGTACTAGCTCTTGTGCTGGGACTACCCTTAAATCCACAAGCTGCATCTGAAGCAACAAATCTTCTGAAATTATCCCTATCAAAGCTTGAAACATTTTGGCTTCCAGGAAATGATAGATTTTTAACTGGCAGTTATGAGCCATCCATTGCAGATCTTAGTCTTGCTTGTGAAGTGATGCAACTAGAGGTATGCTTACTTGTCTTCAATTAACTAAGGTTTGCTGAAAATCAAATGTTTGGTATTGCAGTTTGGATAGATGAATCTCCAATTTGTAGACAGTAAGCACCCATTATATTATTTCACATGAAATGTGTTTTGTTTGTCTTCTATAACAACAAAAAAGTCTCATTTGTGTAAATTAGTTTATGCATTCTGTTGGGGCTCTCAAACCAAATCCTTTTATAGTTGACTTCTAGTCCTTGTATAATCTTTACTCACAAGTCTGCTAATTTTTCATTCAAACAAGAAGAAACCCCAATTCATTCATGCTCAAGCATTATTGCCTCTAAACAGCCTAAGCTAAATTTCTCCAATCTAAAAGGCTACTTTCAATATGATGGAAAGAAACCAATCAATATGCAGCTCAAATCTCTCTGCTACAAAACCAAATGGTTTTTGATTCAGAATGGTAGATCCACTTAAGATAAAGTCCACATTGGATGAATTGAAAGATCGTCTCTAGTTGCCTAAGGAATGAATCTTGATTTGTTGCTTCATGGAAGCTTTCTTAGGACCTAGAACTCTGAAAGACTAGATCCAAAAAGATTAGAAAGCTTTGAGAATGGAGACTCTACTGATGCCCAAAGGATATTTTTTTGGCTATTTTTTGCACCCAATTATGAAAGGAAAAGAATATTCCAACAAGGATCGTCACTTCTCAACCCCGTTGATGATTTACTTCATGAAATCTCGGTATGGGTCTTCCTCCCACTGCTATTTAAAAAATATTGGCAAGAGTTAGTCTTGCAAAGAATTTACTCACCACTCAACAATTGAAGCATACAACACTACTTCTGTGATTAACTGTAATCCAAGAGTTCTCAACTATGCTCATATTTGTGTTAGTGATCTGGCATAACCGTTGCCAAATAGGATAATTTTGGATCCAGATGGAATAGAATGTGCACAACCATTTGATTATGAACACATTCTATTCAGATTCTAGATTCTCTTACATAATTTTCTCTTCAAACAAAAAAAATCTTTATGATTTTTTAAAAAAAGTATGCATAGACACACATGATTAAGCGACCAAACATACCACAAAATTTACAAGGTCTCCAAATAAATGCTTTCACTAATGGAATTTGTGATTACAAATCTTTTCACAAAGTATGTTTTAATGTCAGTTTAAGAGATGGAATTAAAGAAATATAACAAATAATAATCAAGATTTTCAATGCTTACAGGTTTTGAACTTATAATCTATCAATCATAGATCTTCACACTTATAGCATCCAACTCAAGTAGGTGCCTCTTTGATAATAATTTACTGGTGCAATATTTCTCAACCGTGCACATGGGAGAAATATTGCTTGATAAGTATGTTGAGCTGGTTGAATTGGACTTCAATACATTGCAGTCCATACACCAGAAAGAGCTTCAACAAGTTCATAAGTAATGCTTTGTTAATTTTGATATACAAGCATCAATTTAATATAAATAGCTTAACCATTTAAATTGTAATTTTTTCTTGATAAAATCATCAATTGTGGTACAGGTGGTGGATAGATTCTGGCTTTAGGAAGTTGAAATTCACAAGAGAGAGGCATATAGAGATATATTTCATGGTGGTAGCTGGCATGTTTGAACCTGAATATGGTGACTATAGAATTGTATTTACAAAAGTTGGTTCTCTTCTTCTTATTCTAGATGATCTATATGATAAATATAGCTCTTCTGATGAGATTATGTTATTCAACGAAGCATTTAATAGGTAAACTTTGAAAAATAGTTTTGTGATATTCACATAGAATTTATTTTATGGAGCACAATAATCAGCTAGTTTTAATTATAACATTTTCTTATTGTCTAACTATATGTGCTTAAAATTAAATGTTACTAATTTATATAATATTTAAGTAAAATAATTTAGGAATTTAAATGAAAGAGTTTAAAATTTAATATTTAGATTGTCTAATCAAATTTCTACTTTTTGTACTTACAAAGAGAGGTTTAGTTGATCTTTGAATGAGGTATCATTATTATGTTTTCTTTTTCTTGTACATGGGATTTAAATATAATAGATCACATGCCAAAGCATATAAAAATATGTTTCTATGGATTATACAATACAATTAATGAGTTAGCTAATAGACATATAAAGTGCAAGGACATGATATGCTTGAATACTTCAAGAGAATGGTATGTATGCTATAAAAATAGAAAGTAACAATGCAAATTTAATCAAACATCAAATTCCTAAAGTGACAACATAAGTAATAAGCGGAGTGGTCTAAACATAAGTATGTGCCTGGATGGGATGAGTACATAAATGTGTCACTAATAAATGTGTAATTGCGATGGGGTTGTTGTATCGGCGATGACAATTGGGGCGTCGCCCATACAGCAACCCCGTCACAAATCTTTGGGAGATTCGTCGCAATTGTGACAGATTCCCAAAGATTTGAGATGTGGTTGCTGCCACAATGGCCATCGTAGTTCTTTGGGGATGCATCACAATTGTGACGGATACCAAAGAATTGTGGCAGAGTTGCTGCCACAATGACCGTCGTAATTCTTTGGTATACGTCGCAATTGCGATGGCTCCCCAAAGATTTGTGATGGGGTTGCTGTCACAATGAAGGGGTCGCATTGCGATGGAAAGGAGTCATAATTGTGATGACAAGGTGAAGACATCGTATTTTGTGACTAAAAAATTGTGACGTCTATGACTGTCGCAATTGCAACACATATCTGTCGCAATTGAGACACATAGTCGTCGCAAATTGGGGCCAAATTTATTAGTGACATGATGGGGTCACTTCTCAAATTACCCTGGGTGTCTGATGTAGGAGCATCTTGGGTGTAAGAGCAATCTGGCATCACCCAAAAATATTTATGTTTTTGTATTCAATAAGGGCTATCTTGTGCATAGCTGCTATTTATGGAAACTTGTTATTTTTAGTAAGTTGGTCATAAATCTCAGAATGTTCTAATTTTACACGTGAAGGTTTATCTTAGTCATATCAGCCTACCAGTAAAGTTTCATGGTTAGATCAGGTCTAGTTTTAAAGATATTGAAGATTTTTAGTATTGGCAGCAGGGTATAGAAACTTTGAACTCAGTTTTGATGGCTTTAGAGGCTCTGGATGAGGTCAACAATTTGGGTGGTAGGTGCTTGTGCTAATCAAGCCTATAGAGTGCTTCGTGGCCTTTCCAAAATGGGGTTATAATAGTCAATCAAGTCAACTGGTGATGACTTATGGTCTCCAAAAGTCGGGTCACCTGAAATGGCAGAAAATAATTTTCCTTCAAAATTTTTGTTCGGGTTTCAAAAGTTATTTTGAGCCGACTCTGATGTAATAAATTGAAAAATAAAATAATTCTAAGTTTGGTCGGCCCTAAGGGCTAAATTTATGGAACCTTCTCGGGTGGTGGAAAATGCCTATATAAAGAAGGCCCGTAGTGTTGTCTAGTGTAGTTCTGGGTAGTAGATCTGGGTATTGATTTGAAGCTTTGTCCTACAAAACATTGTAAGGGAATGCCAATGTGGCCTTACATATTGTAATTCTGAAAGTTTTTAATTCCACATTTGTGGAGATAATAAGAAGCCAATTTTGTATTCTTGCATATTGTTGTTGTTTCTCTATTTCTGTTATGTGTTTGTGGTATTAAGGGGAGCACCCTTCAGCAATATACCTAACCGTGCACCATATAGAAATCAATGTTTTGGTGCTTATTATTATACACATTTGCATTCTATTTCAATAGGATGCTTTTATTGAAACATCTAGTTCAATTTCATATAGAGAGAAAGATAATTCAGGTCTATAATAAACTCTTAGATTTGGATGATAAGAATCTTTATTTCATATTCTTGATATAATATTTCTAATTTTATAATTAAGATGCGAATGATACAAAAGTACATCAAATAATTGATATTTATTCATTTAACTTCTCCAAAAGATACATATCCTTCTCATTTTACATCATCACATGTAATATTTGAAAAAAAAGGTTTATATCATCCATTAACTCATTGTTATATCCTTAACACACACTTTTTGTATATATTATAATAGTGCATTTATCATGTTTTTATTAGTCCTTTAGCATTTGTATATTTTTTTCTTCAACTCATTAGTGGTAGTTATTTATTAGATTGTACTATTTAATATGGAGTTTATCATATTTTTGTTCATCCTTTACTACTGTGACTCACATGATGTTTGACAATATTGATCGATCAACTGCCCTTTAAATTGTAAAATGATTTATTCATACAACACAACAATAATTAAAATGAATTTGTACTGTTGGCTGTGGAGGGATTATTCGGGATGACATGGCTAACTATCTTGCTATCATGGCACTCCCTATTGGCGTGCAGATCAATCACATGGTAGAGGCTATGACTCTCCTTCACACTTTAAAAATTAAAAAAAAGGACATGTCTTCCAACGTGTAGATTGAAGGAGACTCCGTGAATATTTTAAACTATATTAAAGGCATGACCTATCCATCATGGTCTATTAAGGAAATTATTGAGGAGGCTTGAATGATCATTAATTTCTTTCTGTGGGTTATTATTTCCCATAACTTTAGGCAGGCTAATAGTATAGTAGATGTGTTGGCTAACATCATTGTCAGGGATTAGGACATCATGACTTGGTATAGAGGAAAGGATTTGTCCATCTATTTGAAGGCCAAGTTGGTATTTGATAGGACTCACAACAACAGAGAAGATTTGGAATATCTTAAATAGCTATGATGAAAAGACACAAGTTTATTAAAGTAATTATAAAAATTTACGGAAAATCTTGATTTTCTGGAGATAATAGAGCCTACACATGTGTATATTAGCATGGTGTTCAATTTGAAGGCTTCCATTGTGTTCTATCCTTGATTTATCTCTACAATTTCTATTGAGAGTCTCTTCTATGAGGGCATTATGGGTGGTGGGCTAAATTGCAAGGAGCCGAAGGATTGCAAAAAATGGAAGAATATGACTAAAGTCTGGGATAAGCTTAGGAAGGGAGGCCTCACCATGTACATTGAATGCCTTCATGGGTTCAAAGATGATGTCATGATAGATTTTGTTGAGAGCTGGAGGGACGACACTGTGACCATTCAGGGAATGGCTGTAAAAATCATTGAGGAGCTTATCACAAAGGTTTCTGGGTTGAACATCAAGGGCATGAAGTTCTATAGAGAAAAAAATATCTCCCAATAATCTATTCAACATTTCCCTAAAGATAAGGTAGAGGCTGAGTGCTTGGTGAAGGAATCTAGTGGTTGTTATGATGTGGACACTTTCAAGGAGATCTGGACGAAGGTTATGACTGCTACCATGGAGTATATCACTCTAGATCGTAGGTATAAGCATGCTCATTCCTATCATTTCATTCTTCTCTATCATTTTAGGCACAAGGCTAGGGTTTCTCTCCCATTCTTTCTATTAAAGTCCCTTCACCATAGCATAATTGATCATAGGAAGAAGGTGAGAAAGCCCATTCTGCATGAGCACCTTATTCTTTTAATTATGGATCATATTAAGTAGATTGTTATTAGTAGCCCTATTATCTCCTCACTTAGGGTCCCTTGTTCTACCAAGGTTTTGGGTAAATGTATTAGGGAGGGTGAGAGAAAATAGGAGATGTCAGCTGGTAAAAAATTAAAATTGGATAAAAAGGCTGGCATGGAAATGGATTCTGATGATGATAGTATTGAGGGTTATGCAGCTACTGATAATTCTCCTCTAACCCAGTCTGATGAGGAAAGCAAAGAGTCCCTGTCGGCTTCGGTTAGTGATTCTAGTGACGAAGAGGACAAGGAAGAGTATGCCTCTGCTACCAAGGATAAAGTTGATGACCCTGTTGCTATGGACAAAGATGTGGATGTGGGTGGTTAGAAGGTTCACATTCTGGTCAATTATGATAGCTCTGAGGAACATGATGTTCCTATCTCCCCGAAGTTGGAAGTGGTTATGTGCAGTCAAATAGGAAGGAGGATAATGATATTCATGTTTTGGAGTCTGATGAAAAGGGTAATAACCCTTTCAACTCTAGAAACATTCCCTTTGTGAAAATGGTGGACATGTAGGAATAGAATGTTCAACTCCTTAAAGAGGATATGAATGAAAAGATTGACCCCCCTTTTGGTGTCCTCCAAACAAAGAAGGTGATGTCGACGTATTCATTCTGCCTTATGAAATGGGTCTTGTTGTGGCCTCTTCTCCACACATCACCCCATTAGCGATGGGATTCCCCCCTTTTTTTTTTCTCCTTGCCAATTGTGGCCTCTCATTTTGTCTTGGTAGCTCTAACGTTAATAATATTTTGGACTTCCCATGATTTAGCTCGTAGTATTGTAAATTGTTTATAAGGATCTGTCATGAATTACTCTACATCCCCAAACTGATGGAATGAAGTCACTGAGGTCCTACTGAAGTGATGGAGGAGGGCTCGATGCTTGAGAGTGTTATCAGGGCATCCGCAACATAGATGGAAATCTTGGTGAAGGGATGTGCTTCTCGGAGCATCTTCCACAGAGTCGATAGGTGAAAATGATCCTCAAAAAATCTAGAATCCCGCTTCGATATCTTCTCGGGCACATATCAAGCATGGTCAATAGAATGTGTGTTGAGGACAAAGTTCTTGACTCCTCCATAATCCCTTTTCAATCCTCCCACAGGTGCAAGTCAACACAGTCAATGGACTACTCTACAAAAAAAGAAAATCTATCACTCATGAGGAATCCCGCTCCGATTTCCTAGCAAGTGCAAATAGCAGCAGGTCACAGATTGTGTGTTGAGGAAAAATTCCTTCAATAAGGAAAAATCCTGATAAGATGTTTTTTTCAGTGCACATGAGGGTGAGTTGCGGAATGTGTGTGAAGGACAAGTTCCTTTACTCACTTCAAATCCCACTTCAAGGAAGTGGGAGGCACATTTTCAAGAGCATGGAGGAATGTGTGCTCCGGATAACAATCTGTTACCCATCCAAACTCCCCCTTAAAATAACGTGGAGGTGTATATGCGAGCCACTCACAAAATGAGTGCTAAATATGGAATCCATGACCATCTCCAAATCTTGACTTCTCCTTAATTTTGAGCTCAAAAAACTACTCGATGGCGGAATGAGTTCTAAGGACAAAATCCTCAACTCACCAAAATATCTTGCTCCGATGTTTTCTCAAACATGAACAAAGATAGTCACGGAATGTGACAAAAGACAAAATCCTTGACATATGATCAGATGCGCCCATATTGCAAAATGAAGGAAGTCACAGAATGTGTGAAAGAAGAAATCAACAAATTCATGCCAAAATGCACTCAGAAGTCAAAACACATCAAGTCACATATCGATCATCAGGGCGAAATCCTGGAGCATGGAAAATCTTGGAAGATTTTAAAAAATTTCAAATCTTGAAAATTCTTAAACTCTTGGAAATTAAAAATTTTGGAAAATACTGAAGTTCATGGAAGGTGAAATTTGTAAAGTCAAAAAAAGGGGAAAGTTTCAAAGAGAAAATATGAAAGAATTTTTATGTGATTCTTATGTTGATTATTTCATTTTGTAAAAGGAAGGATTCCAATCCCGCATGATCAAGGATGACATTCAAGTTCCAGGTCTCCAGTTGTAATGTTGAAGACACCACAATCCAAGTGATGAAGTTCAAGGCGTCCAAGGTTCAAAGATCACAATTCAAATACAAATATACAAAGGCAAGAATGTCACATCTTGAAATTCCTTCTCAAAGTCTAATAACATGATCAAGGAATTTCCATGTGAAGAAAATCCAAATTGGTAAAATCATCGACGAAGGAGTTTGATCCATTTCCAAAAGATGAAGTCTCAAGCAAGTACATGGAAGGAAGTGATCAAAAGAAGATATCTTCAAAAGAAGTAATCAAAGTGAAACTTAGTTAAAAAATGATGCAATTAAAAATATTCCCCAAATCTCAGCAAGCTAACATGGCACTCAATCATCTTCATCGGTTAGTCAAAGATTCTTCAAGTCAAAGTCAACGCATTTAAGGAAGGGTATCAAGGATAATCCATTCAATGAAAATTATGCATTTAATGCATAGTGGGTATGCATATTGGGCATTCATTTCACCCCACTCTCTTCCTGAAAGAGCATGCATGGTGGACATTTATTACCCACTATGGTAGTGGATTCTTTTTACATTGATGTAGATTCCCTTTTCTATGCCCTAACCCTAATTAGGGCTGAGGTGGAAAAATTTGGGCCATCGGTTATTGTTTTGATCCAGGCCTTTCATTGTTCTCAAGGACATATATAAAGGCCTCTTCTTCTCATTTGTAAGGAGTGAATACTGAGATTGTTTCTTATGAGCTATTGAGACAATAGAATTTTCATTGAAGTGTGGTGATCATTTGATGTGTCTTAATGCTTTCTTGGTGTCATTATTCTCTCAATTAGATTAAGTTTGATAGATAAAGTGTAATGGATGTTTTGGATAATATGATGATGTTTTGATGAGTTTCTTTGGTTCATACTTTTGACATTTTAGTGATTCTAAAGTATTGTGCAAAGTTAGCCTGAACCCTTATCCATGTGCCTAAATTTGATCATTCATACAAACCCTTGAAGATTGCACCAGTCTACGTGTAGTTGTAGCTTGACTTGGCGAAGCTTGACTTGGTAATTAAGGAACTCATCCATCAAAATACTTTCCTTGGCTATCATTACCCTTAGGATTAGATTAGGATCTCTGAACCGTAAACCCTTTTCATTTCCGCATATCTGGTGAAAACCCAAAAAATAGTACTTAATTGAAAATCTTTTGATAAGACCCTATTCGTCATGACATAAAGGATTGAAAACGTAAGCCCCCTTGTGATCATTAGCAAATCACATAAACATAGAGCATATCCACGAGTTGAGGAACCTTGGAGTTATCATATGATCTTTTTGCAATCTTAGCATACGTAGTACTTTGTTCAAGAGAGGATAATATATCTCGATATTTTGTTCTACTATTTTTTGAGTCATAAAACATGCATCAATAAAAAACTAGCGCTAGAAGGAGGGCCTACACAGAAAGACATAATTTTGCATGTCATGAATTGTTATGGTGCTTCCGCATAGAGAGATCATACCAGTTCTACAACCTAATCTTGGATTTGGAGACGAGCAAGAAGACACCATCGCATGATTGAACTCACTTGCCTGGAAAGTGAAGAGAAGTGCAGCTAAATATATGCGAGTGAGCTTTGTGTTAGAAGAAGAAGAAGAAGAGAAAGCTCAAAGAATCAAAGTAGATGTTCGAAGAGCGTTGGTTGTTCAAAGGAATCAATAGCCTCAAGCACTTGTAAGAAGGAATTAAAGTAGATTTCACATACTGGAGCACATTAATTCATTCTCTCCTGAGGTGCACCGAAGAATCTTGAGATCCACTCTGGGAGAAAAAGAACTAGAAGAGCTAAATTTTGATCCAAAGCCTAGGCGAGGCAAGAAAGAAGAATCTACAAGTCAAAAATCACCAAGTGTAGCTCTTACAAGACAATTTCAAACTTCACCTCAACAACATCAGACACAAGGGACCACTCAAGGATTTCAACAAAGAGGTACACCAATTCAACAGTTGATAGTACAAATACCTATATAGGCCATTGTACCTATAGCTACCCAACAACAAGTTCCAGCAATGGCACAGCAATGGCAACTGCAGAATGCATCACCTCTTGCAACATTTACTACTTATAATCATATTCCAAAGAATCCAGAGCATTTCTGCTCTAAGTTCTTTGTGAACGAAGTCAACCACACTATTGATGAACATGTGAAGATTTTTGAAGATGCTCTACAGAATAGAAATATTCAAGATGAAGATGTGGCATACCGATTGTTCCCATATTCACTGGGGGAAGAAGCCTTTTATTGGTATATTAATTTACTTGCAAATTCAATCTGAACATGGCAAGAGCTGAAGGATGCATTCTTGGGGAAGTTCAGATTACCTATCACCCCTACTGAATTGTATAGGCAATTCATTGAGATAAGAAGACAAGAGTGTGAACCTATTGGTGCCTTCAATAACAAATTTCAAAGGGCCTATTCACAGTTGCGTGATCCTTTCCGCATAAATGATGATGCTGCAAGGCCTATTTACTATGTAGCCTTGGGTTTTTTCACTTCCATGTTCATCCAGAAGACCCATCTGGCCCCTGCCAATTTAATCCAAGCATATGCTGAAGCTGGGAAGATTAGTTTACAGTCACCAACAACTGCTATTGGAGCACTGAGTTATTCTAGGAATGCTAATACATTGAATCAAGGGATGTTGAACTATGATCCTTCTTTCAATTCCATTCCTACTCCTTCTAATCAGCTTGTGCCGCATCCAGGAGATTCGATATCTCATGCGGCACCCGTACAACTAGTCTATCTTCAGAATATGACCACTTCGACAAGGACTCAGGAAGAATGCGATGAAATGAAAGACTTAATAGAGCAAGTCAAGAAGTTATCTACTGAGGTCACTTACCTCAGAAATCAAAATAATCAATTGCAAAATTCTCAAAGGAATTATCAATCTAATCAAGGAAATAACTGAGGGTATCAAGGAAATCCTCCAGCTCACCATGAGAATCATCAAGATAAAAATCAAGGATACCAAAACAACAATCAAGGTTATCAAGAAAGCAATTCTGGGTATCAAAATAACAATCAAGGATACCATAAAAGATCATGGAATACAAATCCAAACAATGGCGAAGTTCCTTCACCATTGGACAATCCACCAGCTTCTGAAAGCCAACCTAGTGAAAAAGTTTTCCTAGCAGAAGCAGCATTGTCTGGATGGTGTAGACTGCATGAAACTAATCAACATTCTGAGTTACAATGCCAAGAGTTTCAAAGAGTAGCTGATATATCCAAAGGAGAAGTAAGAAACACTACTACACCTGAAAATCCTCCACCTACAGGCTATGAGATAGTGCCTGCTCCCAGATACGACCAGGCATTGGTCTTTGAGGATTTCAAGTTTCCACCTCCTGATTCTTAGGATTACATGCCTATACAAACTAATAAAAAATTCCCACCTACATCAGCAAATGGTCCTATGGAGGCACCATGATATCAAGTTCCACTGCAGAATCAACCTCCACCTGTTTCCCCAAATGAGTCACTGCAGAAGGATGGATTTATTTTCCCTCCACTTTACAATAGTGTCCTAGTAGAAGGAGTAAGTGAAGTTCAAGCTTTTCAACAGACATCTGGGAATGCTCCATTGAGGACTTACCAAATAAATTATAGAAATCATGAGCCATTGAAAACATCAACTCCTCCAAATAAATTTACAACTCCTCCACATCCGAATGCCAGTAATACTCCAAGTCCTCTCAGGGATTCATCCAAGTATCAACAGTCGAGTAGTACACAAGAAGAAAGAGGTCAGTCTATTTTGACCAATGCTCTGCAAAATCAGAAAGGGAAACTTGTGATGCATTCTACTATACAAAATGGAGGACAAAAGAAAAATCAAGAAAAAAGGCAGAAAGAAAATCCTCCTAGGGAGGAATTCAAGAGGCTGAGCTCTTGTGTACTGGAAAAATTCAAGAAGATAAAAGTGAGTCTACCATTGTATGAACTAATGAAAATTCTTGAGATAAGGGATGCATTTTTGGGAAGTCTGAATGATCTACCTCTGAAGATCATCTCACAAAATGCTTCATACCCACCCAGAGGTCCCCCTAACAATCATACATCTAGTTTTTCACAAAACACGAATGTTGTTGATGTAAAAGAAAGTGCACTTGATGTCTCACAAAGTTCAAGCTTCATCAGGATGGTGCAAAAATATTCTGAGGAAGGATTCTCACAAAATGATCCTTCATTTCAAGGAGAAACAATGAGAGATCTCACTACTCTCATAGAACAAACAAGTGCTATTCAGAATGGGAGAAACACCCGGCATAATGTAAAAAATGAGGAATTCAACCCTAGAGCACAAAAAACTATGGTTTTCTACCAAGGAAAAGAAGAGTCCACCCCTTTCTTTGTGTCAGTCTAAATTTTTGGAAAAATGTTGCACAATTGTCTAATTAACTCTAGAGCATCAAGTAATGTAATGCCCCTTGATATATGTAGAAAATTGGGATTAGTCCCATTACAAATAGATAAGAAGGTGACTCAGCTATATAAAATAGAAGTTCCAGTTATAGGAGAACTAAATAATATTCATATGCAATTTGGCTTCAGATCCACAAGTTCAGAGTTGTATCGACATATCAGTTGTGGACATCCCAGAAGGGTATGGAATACTTTTAGTAGAGAATGGGTAAGGAAATTGAATGGATAAATAGCAACTGGCTTCTCACAAATGTGGCTTCCATCGAGAGGAATCCTAAATTAGATAAGGATAGAAAGCACGCCAAGGCTCTGATTGTTGATAATAGAATATGGAGAAGATAATCAGATCCTCTTCATGGAAACAAGTATGGGCTCTTACGCACCTAAAACTGGGGAAATTTTGATGTTACAAGGTTACAAATAGGGAGGATGCCCAGACACGATGCCCAAGTTTGTAGAGGCACCAACAGATAACAATTCAGAACCATCAATGATAGAAGGAATGTTTGAAAATTTTAGGAATTTTGTCTTGAAAAGTGTTAAGGAAGAAGTTGAGTTGGGGAAAGATGCTCATATTCAGAATTTGTTACTTCCTAATTGATGCAGAATACATAATGCTTTTCATTCTGAAATATCATGCACAATGTGCAAAGTTGCAATTGCAAAAGTTTCAAAGATGGTCCCACAAGTATCAGTGGCACAAAATTTTGAAGTTGTCAATGTGGAATATCCAAGTCAAGTAGCGACCTCAGAACCAAAAGATAAAGAATTTAAAAAAGATGAGAAGAAATTTTTTGAAGAACATGAGAAACAAGTCAAGAAATCAGAGGGTAAACCTTTTAGTACTCAAGGCGATGATGAAGTCTTGACTTTATCATTCAATGGATCGAAATCAAAGAAAGGAAGTGGAGTTGGTGTTAAAATTGTTAGCCCAATAGGGGAAGCATATCTCACATCGCACAGATTGCAGTTTCCTTGCACAAATAATGTGGCTGAGTATGAATCACTAGTTATTGGTTTTCTCCTCACTATCCAAAAGGGTGCCAAGATCCTGTACGTACGTGGAGATTCAGACATAGTGGTAGGACAAGTTTGGAAACAATATGCATGTCATGATAAAAGATTGGGTCGGTATTGCAATAGAGTTTGGGACTTGATTGAAAGCTTTCATGCCTTCAACATTAAAAGAATAAATCGGACATGTAATCTAGTAGAAAATGAATTGGCTCAATCTGCAAGTTCTTTGGAACCATTGGCCATGGATTGTGTGAAGAAACTCATAGTTGAATTGACTTTGGTGCCATTTGTTCTAGACAACATAACAAACTTCCAAGTATTTGAAGATGATAAGCATATCCTTGATTTCCTGACAAGTTCAAGGGTCTTTGAAGCACAAGTCATAGATGAGGGAGAACCGCAACAAGCTCAGTTTGAAATAGATGAGATAATGAATTTGAGGACAAATACTATTCCTAAGGGGATGATTGAGCTAGAGAGAATTTTTGATTCAGATAGATTGAGTGCCCTCAAGTATCAAACAACTGAAGGAGGAGAATGTGAAAAAGTGAACTTAGGAACTGAAGAAAATGTCAAGAATGTTTTTATTGGTAAAGTTTGTACTCCTCTGGAAAAGGAAGTTATTCTAAGCTTATGAGGGAATTCCCAGATGTGATTGCATGGGGATACAAATATTTGAAAACTTATGATACCTCCCTCATCACACACACAATCCCACTGAAGCCAAATAGTAAAAAATTCCAGCAAAGGCAAAGACTAATAAATCCCTTGTTAGAGCCACTGATCCATCAAGAAGTGAAGAAATTACTTTTTGCCAGAATAATTTTTCCAGTTAGACACTCGACGTGGGTCGCCAACTTGGATCCTGTTAGAAAAAAGAGTGGAGAAATAAGATTGTGTGTGGATTTCTACAATCTTAACAGAGCTTCAAAAAAAGACAATTATCCAATACCATCATTAGATGAAGTGATACAAGTTGTAAATGGATCCCAAATGATGTCATTTTTAGATGGTTATTCTGGGTATAACCAGGTGATGGTAGAAGAAGAAGACAGATTGAAAACTGCATTCACCACCAAGTGGGGCACATTTTCTTACATGAGAATGCCCTTTGGTTTGATTAATGCCAAAGCCACTTTTCAGAGAGCCATGGACTATGCTTTCAAGGATTTGGTTGGTAAATGCATTATTATATACATGGATGATCTCATTGTGTTTTCTAGGTGCATAGAAGATCATATGACTGATTTAAAGAGAATATTTTAGAGATGTAGGGATATGGAATTTCATTGAACCCAAAGAAATGCATGTTCGCAGTCACTGAGGGAAAATTGTTGGGACATGTGATTTCAGAGCATGGAATCTCAATCGATCCTAAGCGCATCAAAGCAATTTCAAAGTTGGGGCTACTAGCTAGTCAGAAAGAGTTAAAGTCATTCTTTGAAATAATTAACTTTGTAAGGAAGTTCATATCAGGATTTGTAGAAATAGTCAAGCAACTAAATGACATGTTAAAGAAGGGTGAAAAGATAGATTGGACACTTGTAGCAAAAAGGGCTTTCGAGGAGATAAAGAAAGCAATTATGGATGCTCCTATTTTGATCAGTCCATATTACACTAGACCATTCTACATCTATTCATTTGAATCAGAGCATACCTGTGCATCTATCCTTACTCAGAAGATGGAGGAGAAAGATGAGCATCCTATTGCCTTTATGAGCTCACCATTGAAGGATGCATAATTGAAATATCCAAACATAGAGAAGCAAGCCTATGCTTTGGTGAAGGAAATCAAGAAATTTTGACATTATATTTTAAGAAGCAAGGTTTATGCAATTGTCCCAGATGTGGCAGTGAAGACACTATTGATGCAGAATGAATTGGGAGAAAGAAGAGGAAAATGGATGTCTATCATTCAAGAATATGACATGGAGATACAACCTATGAAGCTAGTCTGAGGACAAGCTTTGACACAAACAATCACAAAAACTGGTCCTGGATTGGTTCAACAAGTATATGTGATGGAAGAAGCATCCCGAGATGAATTGTATGATGACATTATTTACTACCTCCTGAATCACAAGTCTCCTACACACCTAAATTCTATCCAAAAGTGTGCCTTGAGAATGAAAAGCCAATAATTTATGCTTCAAGGAGCAGTTCTATATAGAAAGAATCATGATGGAATCTATTTGAGATGTGTCGGAAAAGAAGAAGCAAATCAGATCCTAGAACATTTTCATAGAAAGTATGGGACCAGTCACGGAAGTAGTCTCTCTATGGCCCACTAGATTTCAAGAGTAGGATATTACTAGCCCACATTATTTAAAGATGCATACGAACATGTAAAAACATGTCACACTTGTCAAGTAGTGGCAACATGTGAGAGAAATCCTGCAATGCCTTTGCAACCTGTTATTGAAGTAAGACCTCTTGCAAAGTGGGGGTTAGACTTTATTGGTCCAATTAATCCACCTTCTTCAGGACAACACAGGTACATCCTAGCTGTTACTAATTATTGCACTCGCTGGTCAGAAGCTCAAGCACTAAAGAATTGCATGATGGAGGTTGTCATCAAGTTTCTTGAAGAAAATATTGTCACGAGATTCAAATGTCCACATGCTCTTGTATGCGACAATGATACTGCATTTAAATCTTTGATGTTTTCAAACTGGGCATTTGATTATGGAATTACCCTAAAGTTCTCATCAAATTACTATCCTCAAGGAAATGGGTTAGCTAAGTCAACAAACAAGAATCTGCTAAGTTCTATCATGAAGTTATTGGACAAAAATCCTAGGGATTGGCATATGTAGCTTAGATTTGTGCTTTGGGTAGACAGAATAAGAATCAAGAGCTCGATAGGGACATCTCCCTATCATTTATTTTTCCCATTCAGTTGAGGATCTTGATATTGTAGTTTATGCAAGAATACATGGAAGGTGAAGATATAAAACACACATGATTGACACAATTGCTTCTCCTAGAAGAGAAAAGAGATCAGGCATTGGAAAAGTTTGCAAAACATCAAGTTGTAGTAGAAAGGTGGTTTGATAGAATGGCCAGAGTTAAGGATTTTCAAATTTCAGATCTAGTACTTTGCTGGGATAAGGCCCATGAAAAGAAAGGTGACCATGACAAGTTTGACAATCTATGGATGGGGCCTTTTCAAATTTCTGAGATACTGGAAGATAATGCATTCAAGTGAGAACTCTGACAGGAAAGGAAGTCCCGTTGCCTGTCAATGGACAATTCCTAAAGCATTATTTCTGCCCTTAGGTTTCCTTCTAGAAGCCTACCATGTACATAGTTAGTCTAGGTTTTCCCTTGCATTCTTTCATTTTGGTTTTCTTCTAGCTTAGACGGGATTTTGGTTTTCTTCCCTTGTTTTCATTCTTGTCGTTTCTTTCCTGTTGGTGGGATTTTGGCTTTCTATAGTTTAGGTTGTTAGTTTAGGGTTTTGTTTCCCCTAAGCCTCGTTTGCTTAGGCAGTTTTGGTTTTTTTTTTTTTTTTTTGTGGTTTTGGTTTTTTCCAGGTGGCTTGGAGGTTTGGGTGTTCCCATTTGCATAGGGGCATTGTGTGATTTCAAACTTCATTTGAAGATTCCACCAAGTCTTGTTTATCTCATTTCTTGGATAATTGTTTATGAAGATCCCTAGGGACTAAGGTTGTCTTTCTTATGTTCATCATTAGGTTGGAACGCAGACTTGATTCAGGAGGTTAACCATGCACTGTATCTTGACACTCAAACTCTGAGATTGCTATATTTTTCATGCCTAACTATTTCTCCGAGTCCATCTTATTTTATTTAGGAGAGGTCATGGCTTGTGAAAATTTTAAAATCTTGCTTCAGCGCCACTGTAATTCCTAAACCCATAGTGAGCTTCACTGCTCACAAGCCAAAAGAAAAAAAAGAAATACAATATCAATAAAAAATGATAAAAGAGAAAATAAAAGAAAATTTGAAATAATTGGCTTTTGGGGTTACACGAAAATCTCCATAGGTGTTCAAAAGTATAAATCACCGAAAGTGGAGCAATCTCTGTTGGTTTTACAATGACAACTCTGTCAGGGCTATGGACACCTGACTGGCAGCGAGGCAATGTCCAGGATGCTTTTGGAGTTGAGAGGAATATATAGCTTGCCATGGCCAATCTTAGGGTTTATGAGTGGTCTTGTTGAGTGGGGAATTGATGCATTTGCACGCACATAGGCAATTGAAGGATGACAATGTTTTCATCCAATATATGATTCTCCTCCCCTTTTGAGTTATGTTTTCTCTCTTTGCGATAGCATAAGTTTGTTAATCAAGGAATCTGGGTTCCAAGTAAATTTTTATTTTTGAAATATTTTCAACATTTCACCAGTGGAGTCGCCATATGTTGTGGCCTCTTCTCCAGACATCACCCCATTAGCAATGGGATTCCCCCCCTTTTTTTTTCTCCTTGCCACTTGTGGCCTCTCATTTTGTCTTGGTAGCTCTAGCGTTAATAATCTTTTGGACTTCCCATGTTTCAGCTCGTAGTATTGTAAACTATTTATAGGGATCTATCATGAATTACTGTGTATCCCCAAACTGATGGAATGAAGTCACTGAGGTCATAGTGAAGTGATGGAAGAGTGATCGATGCTTGAGAGTGTTATCAGGGCATCCGCAATAGAGATGGAAATCCTGGTGAAGGGATGTGTTTCTCAGAGCATCTTCCACGGAGTCGACAGGTGAAAATGATCCTCAACAAATCTAGAATCTCGCTCTGATATCTTCTCGGGCACATATCAAGCATGGTCAATAGAATGTGTGTTGAGGACAAAGTTCTTGACTCCTCCCTAATCCCATTCCGATCCTCTTGCATGTGCAAGTCCGTGCAGTCAACGAACTGCTCTACAAAAAAACAAAATCTGTCACTCATGAGGAATCCCACTCTGGTTTCCTAGCAAGTGAAAATAGCAGCAGGTCACAGATTCTGTGCTGAGGAAAAATTCCTTCACTAAGGAAAAATCATGATAAGATATTTTTTTTGGGCGCACATGAGGGTGAGTTGTAGAATGTGTGTGAAGGACAAGTTCCTTTACTCACTTCAAATCCCGCTCCAAGGAAGTGGGAGGCACATTTTCAAGAGCATGGAGGAATGTATGCTTCGGATAACAATCTGTTACCCATCCAAACTCCTACTCCAAAGAACATGGAGGCATAAATGCGAGCCACTCATGGAATGAGTACTAAGGATGGAGTCCATGACCATCTCCAAATCTTGACTTCTCCTTAATTTTGAGCTCAAAAAACTACTCGATGGTGGAATGAGTTCTAAGGACAAAATCTTCAACTCACCAAAAACTCTTGCTCCGATGTTTTCTCAAAGATGAACAAAGATAGTCACAGAATGTGACAAAAGACAAAATCCTTGGCATGTGATAAGATGGGCCCATAGTGCAAAATGAAGGAAGTCACAGAATGTGTGAAAGAAGAAATCTGTAAACTCATGCCCAAATGCACTCGAAAGTCAAAACACATCAAGTCACATATCGATCATCAAGGTGAAATCCTAGAGCATGGAAAATCTTGGCAGATTTTAAAAAATTTCAAATCTTGAAAATTCTTAAACTCTTGGAAATTAAAAATTTTGGAAAATACTGAAGTTCATGGAAGGTGAAATTTGTAAAGTCGAAAAAAGGGGAAAGTTTCAAAGAGAAAATATGAAAGAATTTTTATGTGATTCTTATGTTGATTATTTCATTTTGTAGGAGGAAAGATTCCAGTCCTGCATGATCAAGGATGACATTCAAGTTCTAGGTCTCTAGTTGCAGTGTTGAAGACACCATGATCCAAGTGATCAAGTTCAAGGCATCCAGGGTTCAAATATCACAATTCAAATACAAATATACAAAGGGAAGAATGTCACATCTTGAAATTCCTTCTCAAAGTCCAATAACATGACCAAGGAATTTCCATGTGAAGAAAATCCAAATTGGTAGAATCATCGATGAAGGAGTTCGATCCATTTCCAAAAGATGAAGTCTCAAGCAAGTACATGGAAGGAAGTGATCAAAGGAAGATATCTTTAGAAGAAGTAATCAAAGTGAAACTTAGTTAAAAAATGATGCAATTTAAAATATTCCCCAAATCTTAGCAAGCTAACATGTTACTCAATCATCTTCATCGGTTAGTCAAAGATTCTTTAAGTCAAAGTGAATGCATTTAAGGGAGGGTATCAAGGATAATACATTCAATGAAAATTATGCATTTAATGCATAGTGGGTATGCATATTGGGCATTCATTTCACCCCACTCTCTTCTTGAAAGAGCATGCATGGTGGGCATTTATTACCAACTATGGTAGTGGATTCTTTTTACATTGATGTAGATTCCCTTTTCTATGCCCTAACCCTAATTAGGGCTGAGGTGGACAAATCTAGGCCATCGATTATTGTTTTGATTCGGGCCTTTCATTGTTCTCAAGGACCTATATAAAGGCCTCTTCTTCTCATTTGTAAGGAGTGAATTATGAGATTGTTGCTTATGAGCTATTGAGACAGTAGAATTTTCATTGAAGTGTGGTGATCATTTGATGTGTCTTAATGCTTGCTTGGTCTCATTATTCTCTCAATTAGATTAAGTTTGATAGATAAAGTGTAATGAATGTTTTGGATAATATGATGATGTTTTGATGAGTTTCTTTGGTTCATACTTTTGACATTTTAGCACGATTCTAAAGCGTTGTACAAAGTTAGCCTGAACCCTTATCCATGTGCCTAAATTTGATCATTTGTACAAACCCTTGAAGATTGTACCAGTCTACATGTAGTTGTAGTTTGACTAGGTGAAGCATGAATTGGTAATTAAGGAGCTGGTCCATCAAAATACTTTCCTTGGCTATCATTACCCTTAGGATTAGATTAGGATCTCTGAACCCTAAACCCTTTTCATTTTCGCATATCTGGTGAAAACCCAAAAAATAGTACTTAATTGAAAATATTTTGATAAGACCCTATTCATCATGACATAAATGATTGAAAACGTAACCCCCCTTGTGATCATTAGCAAATCACATCAACACCAAGCATATCCACGAGTCGAGGAACCTTGGAGTTATTGTATGATCTTTTTGCAATCTTAGCATACGTAGTACTTTGTTCAAGAGAGGATAATATATCTCAGTATTTTGTTCTACTGTTTGGTGAGTCAAAAACATGCATCAATAGGTCTTCCAAGAAATTAAAAGCCTCAACCTCAAATTTCTCTCCCTCTCTTCCAAGGTTGATTTTCTTCAGGGGAATCTGGTCACTGGGTCAGAGGGGATGGATTTCTGAAACGTCAAAGAGGATGAGAAAAACATGAAGGATATGTGGGACAAAATGGAAAACTTGGATAATACCCTTAAGAAGCATATGCTGGACAATAACCTTTTATGGGTTCTGCAATGGAGTGCTTCATGACAATCAAGGCAGAGCTCGATGATGGGTCTCTTACCATGAAGCTCAAAGATGATAAAGAAGACACGGGTGATTATGGTCCTGGCAAGCACACACGGTTAGCAAAACAAAAGAAGATCCATGACAGGATCTTAGAGTTCTCAGATTTTAACGTGGCCATCAAGAAGGTGTTAGAGGCTAAGAAAGAGGCGAAGGGAACTCATCTAGAGTTCACCTAGGTTCTCATGTTCCCATGTTCTCATGTGGTTTTAGGTTTGGAGTTTTTTTGTTGTTGGGTGTTGTTTCTGGTTTTTGTGTTGGTTTTGGGTTTAGTGGGCCGGTTTCCAGTCCTGTTTCAATTCAGTGGGCTTAATGTTTATTTCTTTTTTGTAATCTTTGTAAGGGGTTTCAGGTCCCCATAAAACCTTTTTTTACCATCAATAAAAAACAATAATTAAAATGAATAATTATGAAATGGGGAGAACAAGGAATTGCAGAAAACAAACAGTTCTCCTTTGTAGGGCGCGACTACTTTCTATGGATAAGAACATAATAGAAGGCAAGATTTATTTAGATAGGTGGTTTTTGTGTTAAGCACAAATGTATTATTCCAACCTAGTGAATGAATGTAAAATTGGCCAGACAAAATTTCATAAAATAACTAGTTTATTTATGTGGCACAACTAATGTTTATGGATTAGAATAGATGAAAGCCAAAAATGGCTTTTAGTAAATGTCCTTAAGCTAAAAATTGGAAGCAATACCTCCATAACTGACTTTTTTGAGTCGGTGGGGTGGTGGTGGTGGTGGTGAAGAATGTGGAGAAGAGCCACAAGGGGGCTAGAAACAAAAGATTGCTCTATTTTTGTAAGCACATTATGATATGATATAAAGAAAATTTTTGTGTAGTAGTGATTGTGGTGGAGCACATTATCCACATGAGACCCTCAATGGAATTATCCATGACATTTTTACTAACCACAACCATAGCTTTGACCTTATCCTACATTTTTTTAAGGATATCCTCTAAATTTTTGTTCCTTTGTTCATGGTCCATGTTTAGCTCACTAATTCACCTCGCCAAGGTATCAATAATATCCATAATAGTATCTAGAACTATTGTTTGGAAGAGGGGACACTCTCTTTTAATTTGATGATTTCTACCACAATCCAAGAAAAAATGCATTCTTGTTATCCATCATGCCCTTAATGTCTTTGTTCATGCTTAGGGTCTCCAAAATAGAGGAACCATTTTCACTAAGGGTCTCTCTTTCTACAAGGATATCTACATGAATGGTAAGAATGTTAATTGGATTACCCTAATTATAAAAAATGGGGTACTTGGGGATCGTGGCATCCTCAGGCTCAAAAAAAATTTCCCGCATTATATTTTTGGGTATAATCAAAATAGACCTTGAGAATTTTGAAGAGCTAACAATAGCCTTTGTTTTTCCTTTTGTCCTACTGGGGTCCATAGAATCTGGAATGTAGTGGGGACATAATCCATGATATCATGATCAAATACCACAACCCTTTTTTAGGAAGACAAAGATGAGGGTTTCTTTCTAACCCCCACATGAAACACCTCATCTCCATCCAAATCCATAGAATTCCATTCCCAAAAAGTGTCACCATAATGCACTCAAACACTATTTTTAAACTCAATTTCTTTTTGAGGGGTATTTCTCTCCGCATGCAACAATCTCACATGTTCCATAATCAATAAAACTAAACCCTTATATAGAATAGGGCATGTGGGTTTTTTTTAGCATGGGCTCTTAAATTATGATGCAAACATAAAAGTGGGTAGAAGGGAAAGAAGATACATTTATCATGCCTAAAGTGATTCAAAATCATAAAATGGTACCTAAAGAGGCTCGTAAATTTACCATCCAAGGTAAGGTATCTCATAATTACCTTTGCAACATCTAGCCATGATTCCTTAAGGGCATCTCTATCAGAACCCCTATCTATGGTTTTCTTGACCTCCTCTTACTCATTAGTCAGGAAGAAAATGTCCATAGCTTCATTGTTTCTATTCTTTTCTCTATAACACTTTCTTCCTTCAGGTAATAGTGTTTGATACTTTTTTTCTCACATTTTTGTATATGGTGTCCTTGCAATTTTTAATCATCCATTAATCTAGGTCTAATTTGTGATCATCATAGATGACTTTCAAGAAAATTGGTGATCTTACAAAAGATATGGTGGTTCCCTTCATGGATATAGCATTATATAATTTTAAAGGCATCTATAGGCTTATATTCTTTCTTACGATCATTTCAAAACTACCTCTTTGCATTCGTCCCCTTTTTTAGGTCCCCCTAGAGATCAATTCAAGTTTGTATTGGTCGGAATGTTATTTCCTTGAGACAAGAGATGAGAGTTAATTAGAAACCCTTGCCTTTTCTTTATCCCATTTTCTTATCAAATTTTTCTTTCCATCTTCTTAATGATTACTGACATTTTTTGGTGTTTCACTCTTTTGTTATGGTTGTAAGCTCATTACATGCTATTATATCATATTTTTAAAACTTATTTTTTGATGTATCTATTGATGGAAAACTCGAAATGATGGTTAAGGGCTTCATGTAAATTTGGTTTTCAGATTAGTGGGTGGTAGGGAAACTCACATTGAGTTTTTCATCTTGATTTCTCGAACCATGTATTTTCTTCATTTTGTTAATAAAATTCAGTGGTTTGTCAAATTTTTTCTTAAAAAATGTAGAATGTACAATAAATGTTAGGATAACTAACACTCAAATTGAATTCATCCTATGGTCTCATGTAATCCTTTCCTTCATATAAAAAGATCAATAGATCTTGTTGGCAGGGTATAAATGGATAGTTGATAATAAACACAATTTATAGTCTATTTGAAATCTGCTTGAACAAGTGGTCAAATTATAAATTTAAATTCATGGGTGGTAGATGTATGAAAGTATGCAGACAAGTAATACTATGAGAAAAAATTCACCGTTTATGTTGCTCAACACTAATTTTGAGAGCTACATGTCCCTTCATGTAAATGTGAGCATGATTTCCCAAAAAATCCTCTTTTACATCAACATACTTCTAACACTTTGATACATCAATATAATAAAGTTATTAAGAATGTAAAAATGGATGACAATGTCTTAATAAGTTCAATTGTATTAATTTTTTTGAAAAAAATTAATAAAGTAAGCACAAACAATATTATAGTAGAACAAATTTTGGAGCACAATCTTACTTCTTTGCTTCGAATTAATCCAAGGATATACCAAATTGTGTACCATATAGAAATTAATGTTTTGGTCTTTATGATTATACACATTTGCATTCTATTGACAGGAAGATTTTATTCAAACATCTAAATCAATATCATATATAGAGAAAGATAATTTAGGTCTATAATAAATTCTTAGATTTGAATGATAAGAATCTTTATTTCACATTCTTGATATAATATAAATCTTATTTCATAATTAAGATGTGAATGATACAAAAGTACATGAAATAATTGAGGTTCATTCATTTAACTTCTCCAAAAGATACACATTCTTCTCATTTTACATCATCACATGCATTATTTGTGAAAAAAAAGGGTTTATATCATGCATTAACTCATTGTTATATCCTTAACACACACTCTCTGTATATATTACTAGCAATCGCACCTTAGTGTGCAATGGGTACGCCGTAGAGGTATGAAAGGTCAACTAAGTATTTGTCTTTTTGTTGTCTCGCCCTCTCATCCTCTATATATCTCCTCATCTTCTTTTGATCTATTTCTATTTCTCTATTTATTTATCTTAAATCCTCTCACTTTATAGTCATCTCTATTTCTATCTTCCTCTCAATCAATAGATCCAAACATTTATATCAATCAATTAGGCATGTACAGATCCAAGATAGTTGGGGGATCCCTAGGATCTCACAAGGATATAATAATTCTTGTTCAATGATTCACAATAGTAGTTGCGATTCACAATAGTGCCCTCACCCACCACACCTAATATTATGTCATCATATTTTTTTTATTAGTATAATTTAATTGTTGTTTTTTAATTTTCTTTTTTTAAATCATTCTATTTTCTTTACAATTCTTCTATTATGTAATTGTAACTTGAATATATAAAGCTAAACTATAGACGAGAATAAATAAAATGATAATTTAGATGTAGTTTTAATAAAACAGTATTATGTAATTCTAACTTGAATATATAAAGCTAAACCATAGACGAGAATGCTTTAAACCATAGACGAGAATAAATAGAATGACGATTTAGATGTAGTTTTAATAAAACAGTACAATTGTAAAGGAAAAGTTAGTGCCGTAAAAAGCAAATTTCCTCGCGTGTTAAGTTAAGGCCGCGTATTGTATATCGATTCATTCAGATTCATGTTCGTTAATCATTGATAAAAATTCTATTGAAATATTGAGACAAAATGAATGTCCAATTCTATGTGCTTTCTCTTCTGACGGGTACAAGAGGATTAAATGCTTCATATGGATTGTGCTCGAATGATTTTCTGGATTCCGGAAGAAATTTTTTGTTTGGACACAGGCAAAGCGAGCCTAATACTCTTATCATTTTGTCATATTGTGCAGGTTTCTTAACCTTATGAAGCAAATTGGCTGAGGTACCTTGTGATAAAAATCAGTCCAGCTTCTGAATTGATTTGATCACATAGCTTTCGAGCCTTATACACTGTTGTATTTTGGAGAATTCTTCGACTTCTGAAGAAAAATTCACAGTTATCTGTATCTTTTGAAGAAAATTGGTCTAGCTATTTCATTGGATTGCAAAAATCATTAGTTCCATCTTTAGTTCCAGCATTGCCGGTACTGTAATTGCGAGGTCTTCTTTAACTCACGTGAAGGGAAATGCAAGGTTTGTCCTAGATATATAACTTTGTTTTAGATTTAAGCTCTCCAGTTTGGGGTATGTCTCCTGACTATTTATCTCAAGGATGGGATTGATTGAATTGATATGCTCTCCAAGTTAACTGGATGGGTTTACCCTCTTCTAAACTTGAGGGATTTGCAATAAAAGGAAATTTCGAAGAACCTTTAGTTTCACAATTGCCTATAAAAACAAATTTGGAAGAAGCTTATAGTTTCAGAAGTATGTAATGGCATGTATCTTTTTTGTCTTTCTTGCTTTTGTAACATGGCATGAGTAGTAGTTTCTTTAAGGCAACATTTTAGTGCAGCAGCAACACTTGATTCCACCCATCCTTATATAGAAAATATGAATACCTTCATCCAATTCCATGCTCAGATATCCATTACTGGCCTTTTTTCACAATGAGGAAGGAAAATGCCTACTACTTATGCATGGGAAACTCACCTAGAATAAAAAATGTCATCAAAGTATAAGCTTATGCTATTGAAACAAAAAGATCTGATACGCCACATTATGACAGTACTCTGGTTTTTTTGTATTGGATATAAAGATTCAGAGGATTTTTTTTATGATACCGTTATGCAATTCATTTTCAACTACCATATTTTCATGCACAAATTAGAAACACGCCAACAAATTTTAATTAATCGCAAAGTATCTGTTAAGCAATCAATGCATAAAGATCAAGATTAGGCACTACACCAGACATGTGAAGAATAATTCTGAAAGTCTAATCTTTCCCACAACTAAATTAAAAAAAATACTTAAAAATATACCAAAGATTGCAGAGGCAAAGGTTGTGGAGCCGTCCTTGACACTTTCGCTATAGGAAATATCAAATATATAAAAAAAATACAGTATAATTCCTTTGTCTTGTCTTAATTTTTCAGCAAAAGAAACGGAAGTAGCATTTTACAAAAAGTTTGTAATTTTTGAACTGCCTAAGGTTCAGAACCTATCTAAAAAGACAATTTCAAGCCCTAATGAATTATCAGAAGAGAAAAAAAGAGGGTGGCATATCAAAGGCAAAGGGATCAAAGGCCAGCCTGAGGTCTTCTATAGATACCCAGCGCTCTGTGAAATTTACTTTAAAAGGCTTTCGCATTGTAAGCTACCAATGTCACGTGAATCTATGCGCTAAATTCCTCCATTAATGTCCACCTCAGAACATGCAAGCAAACCCTAATCGCCAAATTTTCCCTTTTCCCTGCCATGACACTGAGACATATGCCCTAAATGGACAGGTGGATGCTCATAGAAATATAGCAGACTGAGAAATGCAGCGACAATAATCTCCAAGCCTCTGTTTTGCTGCGTTCTCTCCTATTGGAATATACATCTATCAGTGAGTTCAAATGACACATTTCCACTGCTATTAATTGCCACATGTCTTAACTGTTCAGTTCCTTCCATCTGTGGAGCTGCATAACTGCCAAGCACGTTCAGGACTTATGCCTGGCCTTGTTGCAGTATATAATCAATTTTATCCGGAAACATATATTTGAACCTATAGGGCTCATTCATGGAAGCCCTGTTCGTTTACAACTTTAGCTCAATCTATTCATAATGATACACATATATATACAGACATGCTTTCTGGTTTTATTGTTTCGTAATTTTGGAATACGATTAGATTTGCCTCTTATAAATTCTTGATGGGCTCACTCTTAAACAGTATTGGCTTTATGGGCTCAGTCTTAAACAGCTGAAGTGATTCATTTGAACTTTTTCGTATTAGAGTATAACCACCGAAAAGGTATAAAAAGCGCTGTTCAGGTATAAAAAAAGATTTTCAGCTGGGCAAGGTGATGTGAACTATGTGGGAATCTGGGCAATGTGGGAAGCTTGAACATAAATGCGGAAGAAAATCTCATTACAGCCTGGTATGGTGCCGCAGTAAACTATTTGTAAATTGAAGTCATCATATAGACAACAACTACAAGCTCAAGTGAACCCAAAAGGCACAATGTTAAAAGTTTTTGTTATGTTTTTTAATTGAAAACAGGAAAAACTGCTAGATTGAATGTATGTATGTAAAGAAATTGAGATTGTGTTTGATTCTATGAAACATGGGGTGAGATTTATCTTCAAACAATGGGTGAGATTCACGATGAAGGGCAGCATAAATTGATTAGGGTACCGGGATCTTAATTGTGCATCCTTTTGCAAAGAAGGAGGTTGCGAATTACATCTTGCATACCTTGTAACTTGATTCTTTTGCAGTCATGTCAGTGTTAGAAGATTCTAGTAATTTCTACCAAGAACTTTGTGGGTTAAGATGAAATTTTTCAGAATTGTATCTATTTGGTAGTTTCCAGAAATTTGCATTTTCTAGAATTGTTTCCAGAAATTTCTCATATTGTAACTAGTAGCTTCCAGAAATTTTTTCCAATGCCTATATAAAGGCACCTTGTAAATCATTTTGTGTGTGCAGCAATACAAAATCTGTTTTATATTGTGTCGTAGCACTCTGTGTCTTTATTCTAATTTTGCCTCTGCCCACATCATAATGGTATCAAAGCCAAGTTGGTATGTCTATTGAATTTCTGTCTTTGTGTTATTGTATGAAGTGTGGATCCACTCCATCCACCTCCTTCAATTGGTATCAGAGTAGATTTTATGATCTTGGGTTCAAAGAAAGGAAATTGCAAATGAGAGTGCGTTGTTGACTGAGAAAATTCCAGTTGGAAGGAAGAATTTTAGGGAAGGCCGGAAGAAATAATAGTTGTTGAGAAGGCACAAAGAGACCATTGTTTACTCAACTGTTTGGGAGAAGCAAGAGAAAATTATGGATACCGCTGAAGGCAAATGTGAAGGCGCTGCCTGAAGAATGCAAGGTAATTTTTATTATTTAAATGTGTTTTATCAAAGATAAGATTATCAGATCAAGAAGTTGTTCAAGGATAGTCATAAATTTTTTATCTTGAACATTCTAGAGTTTTCTGGTTCTTTAAGTGTGCTGGATTGGATGTTCTGAAAGTTTTGAGAAGGAAAGTGCCTGGATTGTTAAAGTGAGTTCAATTATTTAATCCTAATGGGAAAAGCTGGTAGAGTTGAGAAAGAAAAATCAAATGATTTAGAAGAAAAATTAATAAGGGTGCAAAGAGAAAATACAAATTTAGTATGTGAAAAAGATCTTTTGGAAAAAGAATTGACAAAATGAAGAAAAGAGATGGCTACATACATAAGAGAGAGGTTAGCAGAAAAATGTAAACTTCAAGAAAGAATTTGTGTTTTTTACGATGAATTAAACAAAGCTGAAAAGAAAAATGAAGAGCTAGAAAAAAAGTTAAAGTTGTTTGATGATATTAAGAAAAGAAATGATGATTTAGAGGGAAAAATGAAGAAGCTGGAAGAAGAGAATAGTACATATAAGAAGGAAATCACAAAAATAACAGAAGAGAATGAATGTTTAAAGGCAAAGAAATTAGTGCATGATGTTTCATATAGTACAGAAGATTTGAATTTGTCATTTGATAAGTGTGTTTTTGCTGAAGAAGTTTGTGGTAAAAATAAAAATGAAAATGTTTTAAGATGCAACAACAATAAAATAAATGTTTGTTTGAAAATCATGAAAAGAATGGGTTACAAAGGTAAAGGTTTGGGCAAACATGAGCAAGGAATGAGGAATCTGATTGTGCCTACAATTAGGCCAAAATATGAAGGTCTTGGATATGCTACAGGCAATGGAGAGATGAATACAAGCTCAGGTGAATTAGTTGAAAGATTGAAGAGTTTACAATGTTTACATTGTAATAGAAAAGGGCATACAAAAGACAGATGTTGGGATCTACATCCATGCAGTATTTGTGGTTTGAAGAGTCATTATGAAAAGACATGTTGGAATAAAGAATCAAAGAATGATTATGTGAAAGGTTACATGAAAATGGATTGTGGATGGAGCTAGGGATCAAGTTGGCAGAAGATTACAGGTATGATTAAAAGCTTGTTTAATTATAAATGTTCAAGTGTGAGTGATGATAGAAATCTAGAAAAGTTTGAATGTTCAAGGACTATAAATGGTTTGAGTAAGTCAGAGTCATTGTCTAGCAAAACATCCATAGAAAGTGGGTTTACAGGAAGTTCAAGTTTCTTGTTTTGAAGAATTGAAAATTAAAAATTTCAAGGACTGTCGCAGCAGTTGGACAAAGTCAAAGGCATCATAAAAAATGAAAATTGTTGAAGAATGAGAATAACATTTTGGTATCAGGCAAAAGAGAGGCTTAAGATAGTGAAATATATATATATATATATATATATATATATATATATATATATATATATATATATATATATATATATATATATATCTTGATGTAGAATTATGGATTTTGATATAATTAGTGGTAGAAATTAGGGAGGAGTGTTAGAAGATTCTAGTAATTTCTACCAAGAACTTTGTGGGTTAAGATGGAATTTTTCATAATTGTATTTATTTGGTAGTTTCCAGAAATTTGCATTTTCTAGAATTGTTTCCAGAAATTTCTCATATTGTAACTAGTAGCTTCCAGATATTTTTTCTAATGCCTATATAAAGGCACCTTGTAAATCATTTTGTGTGTCCAGCAATGCAAAATCTATTTTATATTGTGTCGTAGCACTCTATGTCTTTATTCTAATTTTGCCTCTGCCCACATCATAGTGGTATTAGAGCCAAGCTGGTATGTCTATTGAATTTGTGTCTTTGTGTTATTGTATGAAGTGTGGATCCACTCCATCCACCTCCTTCAGTCAGTTTAATTATGTTTTGATTTGTATTGCAAGAATGCTTCTTCCTATGAACCTTTGTTCTACAATATTTGAATATGAATATGTTTGACAGAGGAAGAAGCTTGTTTGTGTTCTTATGAATGCATGCAAATTCTCTAGTGTGTAGGAGAAACTCATAAGGTGAACAGGAAATGCACCTCAACTATTGGTACTTGTGTTTGATATTAGTAGGTTATTTGTAATGAACTGTTAAAGTAGTCTTGTCAATTTACTATGAACCCTTCCTTGGATTAAAATAAATATTAAATAGATATGATATATTCAAGAATGATCCATGTTAGTAAATTTGAGGCCAGTTTTCTTTTTGGTGATTCTGATGTTCTTACTTCATACAACAAATTCGGTTGGGAACTAACCTACCTTAGTTGCTCTTTCCCCATAATTTTTCATTATATAAGCCAACAAAAAGTTGTTTGAATTGAAAGTATTTAATATCTACACTGATTAATTGCATTGCAAAGCTAGATATTATGGTATTGTTGTGGAAATTAGGTATTGTTGCTTTGTTTTGTAAGGCAGGTTGCTACCTTATGGGTAGTTCCTATTAAATTATAATCTTGAACAAAACATCTCGGAGAGGTTACATATGAGATTTATACATTCGTCATAGCAGAGGGAAGGACACTTCCATGAAGCACATCCGGGGTCAGTGTTGAGCAAGAGAAGATGTTCCACAACAAACCATGGAAGGGATTCAATCCAGTAGAGGGACAAGAAATATGAGAATGACACAAGACAAATCCAAAGCTTTGTGTTTTCTTTTTAAAGCTGACCGGGCAAAAACATTACCACAGACCCAAACATAATTGATGGTGCCTCCAGCCAGTGCAACACCCCACTTAAGTGGCTAACAGAGAACCAAATACACCAAACACGGCCAATAATGCAGCCTCCAACACAATGTTTTTAAAGCTGAGAATCCTCCATAGTTGGATAAAAGGAACTACGATGCAACAAGCATTAACCGTTGGATTCAGATATCCGGTCGCCCATTTTCAAATGAGACGCTGAAAGCGTCAATCAAAAATTCAGTCACAAAACGACCAAATTATCCCTTGCCCAAGCCAGGGTAGGTGGTATTAAGATTTGATCCTCCAGCACAGATCCTTGGCTTGGAACGAACTAATTATCAAGATTCCAGATCGAGCAAAACCCTAAACGACCTTCTCCCTCCAAACCCCCAGGCCAAATGGAATTATGGCCTCTACCCTCGACGGAGGCGCGATTGGCTGGCCAATTCATTCGTCTGTCTCTTCAATGGCCGTAGCTAAGCGACTGATCACAATTGTAGTGCTGCAGAAAGAGTTATCCAATCTGGACATATGTCTACTTTTTGATCCGCTTCCGCAAAATGAAACCCTGCTGTTAGAAGAGAAAATGCCTCGCGGTGTCATTACAGCGGGAACAAACGATGTAATGTCCAGAAGAGGCAAACGATGCAATGTCCAGAAGAGGCAGAGAAGCTTCCACTTCCAGAATCTGCCACACAAGCTGGATCCCACGCCTTCTTTCCGCTGCCGGAGGCGAACACAGGAGCCCCAATTTCAGCACTCTTTCCATCTCCTCCACATAGCTTTCAAAACAATGAACGGTGCCGATCGATTCAATGGTAGTCATTTTGTCATCAGCATTTACAACCGTCGGATGCAAAAATCAGCTCGAACCCTTTCATAGGGAAACGCCTATGGCGTAATAACAGGGCGTTTATCATGTTTTTATTAGTCATTTACCATTTGTATATTTTTGTCTTCAACTCATTAATGGTAGTTATTTATTAGATTGTACTACGGCTCAGGTGATGTTTGACAATATTGAATTGTAAAATGATTTATTCAAACAACACAACAATAATTAAAATGAATAATTATGAAATGGCGAGAGGAAGGAATTGCAGAAAACAAACAGTTCTCCTTTGTGGGGCGCGACTACTGTCTATGGATAATAACATAATAGAAGGGAGGATTTAAGCACCGATGTATTATTGCAACCTAGTGAATGAATGTAAAATTGGACTGACAGAATTACAGAAAATAACTGGTTTTATTTATGTGGCGCAGCTAATGTTTACGGATAAGAATAGATGAGGACCGAAAATGGTTTTTAGTAGATGTCCTTACGCTGAAAATGGGAAGCAGCACCTCCATAACCGACTTTTTTGAGTAGGTGTGGTGGTTGTGGAGCACATGGAGAAGAGCCATATGCGGAACCAGAAATAGCAGATTGCTCCATTTTTGTAAGCACATTATGATCTGATAAAGCAACTTTTTTGTGTAGTAGTGATGGTGGTGGTGGAGCACATGGAGAACTACCACATGAGGGGGGGCTAGAAACAGCTAACTGATCCATTTTTAGAAGCACATCATGTTCTGATAAAGAAATTTTTTTGTGTAGTAATGGTGGTGGTGGAGCGCATGGAGAACTACCACAAGTGGGGTTGGAAACAGTCGACTACTTCAAATTTGTTAAAGGATCTGGGAGGATATATTGAGCGGATACATGAACCAGAAAACCAAGGGAAAGCACAGCAAGCATTGTGTTTATTTTCATGCGCACCAAACTAATTCCCATGCTTGTAGTTGTGTGTCTTTAGTAACTCAAATGTGGAGAGATATCTTAATGATGTTTGGAATTGTGTGTCTTTAGTTAACTCAAATGCGGAGAATATTCTTAGTGATCAGATTGTAACCGAAGATTGAGATGGGATGCAATGCATCATGGCAACCCATTTATAGGAGGGCAATAACTCACAGATAATTTCTTCCAGAGTGAGGTTTTATTCAAGGTCGTATGGCGTATTCGAGACGAAGCAATTAGCAATTATGTATTAGTTTACTATATTTTTTTCCTAAAACATGCAGGTACTTACTTTTCACTCAATGACCGTTCATTTTCTTCATCTTTGAATATAGCCTGTTATTCAAACTAGAAGCTCTGACCGAATAAACCTTTCTTTTTATAAAAAACCTAACGAAATATGAGATCTGGTTTTAATATGAAACAATTTCTCTATTTGAAATTTATCAGGGTAAATAATCAGCACTTTGTGATGAAATCGACTAGTCTAATTAACATTTTCATTGCCTCGCATAACAATTAGTATCTTATCATTTCGAGGTAAAAAAAAATACAGTGGCAATTTGACTTCAATTATTTGATATTGGTAAAATTCATTCATGCCAAGTTCCTTCCATAAGTTAGTTAAATTTCTTATATGTTTTGTCAATTCTCCCAAGAAACCCATCTCCACCTCAATATAAGATGTATGTACCTCCCTCATAAAACATATAAAAGAAAAAAATAATAACTAAAAGGATAAACCACAAATCTTTAAAATATTTAGCTCTATAGAAGGCTTGTAAAATCATAAGAAAGGAAAGACAAAAAAACCTCATCATGAGATAAACATAGATATATTTTAGGGTCCAAAGGATAGATATCTATACAAAAATCTCAAAAAGTTGAATAAAGGAGATCCTTAAGCAAAAACCAAAACATAAACCTGACATTGACATGATCAAGGTAGTTAGGTTTAGATCCAAAAATAAATTAAACCAAAACATAAACCTGACATTGACATGATCAAGGTAGTCAGGTTTAGATCCAAAAAAAATTAACAAGGAATAGGTGTGAGGAAAAAAGATCTGAAAAATTTCATACCCCTCACAATACTGCCAAAAAGAAAAACCAACAACACCAATCTTCTCACTACCACCAAAGAATCCTTGAGGCCCATGAATCTAGAATGGACAACAAATATTAGTGCAATCTAACTTTGAGAAAACAACAAGAAAGTAGCATAAGCTAAGAGGAAAAAAGGTCAGAGTAGAGGGACACCTCTTAGGAGACACCAAAGAGAGGCCAACTTGACCAAAAAAGACCTTGAGGAAACTGAATTACTAGTAGGCACTACAATATTTGCACCACAAGAACCTAATGGCCCTCCAAAGAGTACTATAGAAACTTCAAAGGTGAAAAATCCCTAAAGTATACCAGGCCGCAATGTGGCCCAACCAACAAAGCAACCTCTTCTATCCATCATCATGGGCAGAAAGAAGTTGAAATAGAGAGAAGGGGAACAAGCAACTAGAGACCTGTAATGCCTAGCTAGGGAACCTGGGAGAACTTAACCTAAACATGCAACTGAGTTTACAAATTTTTTTTTTTTTAAAAAGTTAACATACAAGATAAACATCAATGCAGAAGCAATTACCATTTACTCACATTAATACAATAACCAACACAGGTTACAAATCTCAAGGGTTCCTCGACAAAGATTACTTTAACATTAATTAATTAATTTAAATTAGGAACAATTACAAAACTCATATAAACAAATGAAAGAAAAATGCAACACCACATAAGGTAACATAAATACAACTAGTGTACCATAAGGTATCCATAATAACCTACATCCACTGCACATGTCGCATCGTATGTAAATACAATAACATAAATAAAGTACAACATGATATCTCTGAATAACTGATACAAGATCACATAGAAGAAGAAGAAGAAGCATAAGAACACCACTCGAACAATGAAGATCAAGAAGAATCATCTACTACATGGATCATCCAACACTGGTACACGAACGTCGGAATCTCAAATGGTAAAAGAATCACTACCACCCAACCTCGTGAACCTAAATGGTCCACTCCTGCCGTGTTGAGGAGATAACAATAGATCCCACTTAGATAACACACTCAATCAAAACAACTAAGCAAAGGGTTCTGAAGGCTTTCTATCTCAAAAGGTACCACCACTAATGATAAAGAGAAAATAATAAACATCAAAATACCAATACTTACCAAAACACCAAATACTAGAATAACGAGCAAATACAAAATAGACCACCAGGTAATAATGAAATAATAGAGATACAACACCACCAAAGGAAAAAAAAGAAACTACGGAGGAGAGTTAGGCTACAAACTATGGGAGTGTCATCACATGGCCATCTACTTGAGTTACCCTGGACTGGTCACACTGGAATCCAGACCCTCAAGCATTGAGTTACCCTGGACTGGCCGCTCTGGGCCCCAGACTCTCAATACGACCCATGTGGAACTAGAATACCCTCTCAAAAACATGAAGAATTCTAATCATACCTACTCTCTATGTATCATCTCATTCCCATCCTTAGCCTAAACAAGCACTCAAGGCATAGGCAAGGCATAATCTCTAAGTTATCTTTTTAATGAATTCTACAAATTTTAATTACTATGTTATCACTTATTAACAAACTTACGATAGGTTACCCAAGTACTAACCACTTTGGGTCTCAGACCCCTATTGTAAGCCACTCCCCTAAGATACACCAATTTAACCTCCCCTAGGCTCACAAGTCACCAACAATCAACTAAGTCTCATAAAAGATATCAGAGACATACTCTGGTCGTCAAACCAAAATGTTATAACCACTCTCTCAAAGAGTTTCACATAACCATAAGATTCCACAAAAGAGAATCTGATGTAGGAGCATCCTGGGTGTAAGAGCAATCTTGCATCACCCAAAAATATTTGTTTTTGCTTTTCAATAAGGGCTATCTTATGTAGAGCTGCTATTTCTAGAAACTTTCTATTTTTAGTAAGTTGGTCATACGATCTCGGAATGTTCTGATTTCACATGTGGAGGTTCATCTCTGTCATATCAGCCTGCCAGTAAAGTTTCATGGCTAGATCAAGTCTGGTTTTGAAGATATTGAAAATTTTCGGTTTTGGAAACAGGGTGCAGAAACTTTGAACTCAGTTTTGAAGGCTTTAGAGGCCCCGGATGAGGTCGAATTTTGGGCTGAATGAAACTTACTTGATTCAGGCGTTGTAGAGCTCCTCGCGCCCTTTCCGAAATGGGGTTACAATAGTCAATCGGGTCAACTGGTGATGACTTATGATCTTGGGAAGTTGGGTCACCTGAAATGGCAGAAAATGATTTTTCTTCAAAATTTCTGTTCGGGTTTCAAAATTTATTTTGAGCCGACTTTGATGTAATAAATTGAAAAATAAAATAATTCTAAGTTTGGTCGGCCCTATGGGCTAAATTTCTGGAACCTTCCCAGGCGGTGGAAAATTGCCTATATAAGGAAGGCTGTATTATTGTCTTAGGCAGTTCAGAATAGTTCTGGGTAGTAGATCTGGGTAATAGTTCGAGGCTTTGTCCTACAGAATATTGTAAGGGAATGCCCATGTGGCTTTGCATGTTGTAATTCTGAAAATTTGTAATTCCACATTTGTGGAGATAATAAGAAGCCAATTTTCTGTTCTTGCATATTATTGTTGTTGTTTCTCTATGTCTGTTATGTGTTTGTGGTATTAAGGGGAGCACCCTTCATCAAGTGGTATCAGAGCAGGTTTTCCCGAGTGTGTAAACAAATCGCCGACTGTGAGGCAGTTTGCACCAGGACCGTGGTTAGGATTTCAGCGCGTATCGCGAAAATGCCTCCACGAAGAGAACGTGGCGGAAGAGCTAGTGCTGTGACACCTGAGGTTAGAGAGCTGCAGAGACAAGTGCGAGCATTGCAAGAAGAGATTCGTAGAAGAATGAATCTTAATGTCAGAGACGAAAGCGACGATGAAGCCGAAGAAGAATATCAAGAAGGAGAAGTTGAAATTGTGAACCAGGAGGAAGAAAGACTTTTTCGGGCGATTTCCAAGATTGGGAAAAGACCTAAGATTGAGGTTCCTACATTTTCTGGAAATTTTAACCCAGAAGAATTGATCGACTGGATCAATGAATGTGAAGAATATTTTGAGTATGAAGATGTCGAGGATCCTGATAGGGTCAAATTTGCGAAGGCCAGACTGAAAGGTCATGCGAAGATATGGTGGCAAGAGATTCAGTTGGAGCGAAATAGGAGGGGAAAGGAGAAAATCACGAGATGGGATCGGATGGTGGATAAATTGAAGCGACAGTTCATTCCTGTTGATTATGAGCTTGACCTACTGAAGAAAATGCAGAGTTTGAAGCAAGCAGGAAGATCTGTTCAGGAGTATACAGAGGAGTTCTATCGACTTCTCATCAGAACAGGCCATGCAGAAGCTGATAAGGAGAAAGTTGCCCGATACCTTAATGGGTTAAGGCCAAGCATTCAGGAGGAGCTGAATCTGGTTCGAATGAACAGTATTGAAGAGGCATACCAGTTTGCCCTAAAAGTAGAGGAAAAGCTGAACAAGAAGTTTGAGAGCAGACAAAACGGAAGAGGTCGCGGTGGACGATCTGGTGGACGGTCATATGGTGGCTGAAATGAAGATCCGAAAAAGAAGGATGAGGCCAGTAGCAGTCAGAATCAGAGAGGAAATAATTCCAATCGCTTCCAGGATCAGAATAATAGAGATCAAAGAGGAAGGGGAAGAGGACAAGGATCTGGAAGAGGTGGCTTCCATGGAACATGTTTTCACTGTGGAGAAGAAGGTCATAGGGCATTTGAATGTCCTCAGCCCCAAGGCAGAATAGACAGGAGAAATGAAGGCCAGGCCAGAGTTGCACATGTAGATGAAGATGCCAGATCATCAAATTCTGAAGATGCTGAAAGAGGAGAAACGCTGATTAACAGAAGAGTCCTGTTGAGTGGTGAGAATGAACCTGCGCAAAGGAGGAGCTTGTTTCGCACCAGGTGCAAGTGTGAAGGTAAATGTTGTGATGTGATCATCGATAGTGGAAGCACTGACAATTTGGTGTCAGAAGAGATGGTGACAAAGTTGAAGCTCAAGAGATAGAAACACCCACATCCATATCGGATTGCCTGGGTACAGGATGACCACAAGGTCATGGTCAATGAACAATGCCTGGTGAAGTTCAAGATTGGTGGATACCAAGATGCGGTACTGTGTGATGTCATATCTATGGATGCATGTCATATGTTGTTGGGTAGACCATGGCAGTTTGACAGATGTGCTGTACATGATGGTCGTGCGAATACCTATTCCCTGACAAAGGATGGAGTGCGACATAAGCTAAAACCATTGAAGGAGACTGAAGAAAAGGTATGTGGTAATGCAAGGATAACTTTTGTTGATGGAAGAAATTTCCTAGATGGTATGAGGCATGAGCATGTATGTTTTGCTTTAATTCCAAAAGTTGGTAAAGAGGAAGTAGAAGATGTTCCTGTAGAAGTTGCAGATTTGTTGAATGAGTTTCAGGATATTGTATCCGATAACGTGCCTGATGGATTACCACCAGTCAGGAAGATCAGTCATCGGATGGACTTGATCCCAGGAGCGAGTTTGCCAAATAAGGCAGCACACAGAATGACACCTACAGAAAGTGAGGAGTTGAACAGACAAGTACATGAACTGTTACAGAAAGGATTGATCCGTGAGAGTCTGAGTCCCTGCGCAGTACCAGCAGTATTAGCACCAAAGAAGAATGGAGAATGGAGGATGTGTACAGATTCTAGGGCAATAAACAAGATCACAATCAAGTACAGGTTTCCATTGCCACGAATGGATGATATTATGGACTGTTTGAGTGGAGCTATGTATTTCTCAAAGATAGATCTGAAAAGTGGATATCATCAGATTTGGATCAGAGAAGGAGATGAATGGAAGACTGCCTTCAAGGCAAAGGAAGGACTGTATGAGTGGTTAGTCATGCCTTTTGGGCTAACCAATGCACCGAGCACTTTCATGCGGCTCATGAACGAGGTTCTGAAAGAATTTCTGGATAAGTTTGTCATTGTTTACCTAGATGATATTTTGATCTTTAGTAAGACATTGGATGAGCATATGATGCATATTCGTATGGTATTTGAGAAGTTGAGAGAGGAGAAATTGTTGATTAATTTGAAGAAGTGCAGTTTTGTGAAGAAAGAGTTAGTGTATTTGGGATTTGTAGTTTCGGTAGAAGGTCTAAAAATGGACCCTGAGAAGGTACAGGCTATCTTTGAATGGCCTACTCCAAGGAGTGCTACTGAGGTAAGATCTTTTCATGGTCTAGCTAGCTTTTACAGAAAGTTTATCAAAAATTTTAGCAGTATTTGTGGACCCTTGACTGAAACAATGAGAGGGGATAGAAAAGAGTTTAAGTGGACTAATGGGGCAGAAAAAAGTTTTCAATTGTTGAAACAAAAAGTTACAGAACAACCTGTTTTAGCACTTCCAGACTTTAATAAAGTGTTTCAAGTAGATTGTGATGCTAGTGGTACTGCAATAGGAGCTGTTATGAGCCAAGAAGGTAAACCTGTTGCTTATTTCAGTGAGAAGTTAAATGATGCCAAGAGGAAATATTCTATTTATGATCAAGAATTTTATGCTATAGTTCAGGCATTAAAGAAGTGGAGACATTATCTGCTTCCTAAGGAGTTTGTTTTGTATACTGATCATCAAGCTTTGCAATATTTGAATAGTCAATGAAAGTTGAATCAGAGGCATTTGAAATGGGTTGAGTTTTTGCAGAGTTATACATTTATTTTTAAACACAGGAGTGGAAAGTCTAATAGGGTTGCAGATGCTCTTAGCAGAAGGCAACTATTGCTGACAGAAATGCAGATTGAAGTGGTTGGGTTCAAGGAACTCAAGAATTTGTATCCAGAGGATCCTGATTTTGGTGAAGCTTGGAAAGCTTGTAAAGAACCTGTTATTCTAGACAGGACGAAATGGCTGAATTTTATCATCCAAGATGATATGCTATTCAGAGGGAGTCAGTTGTGCATTCCACGAAGTTCTATGAGGGAGAATCTCATCAAGGAGAAGCATAGTGGAGGATTGGCTGGACATTTTGCTCGTGATAAAACCCTTGGTTTGGTTAGTGAGAATTATTATTGGCCACAGTTGCAGCAAGATGTGAAGAATTTTGTACAGCGTTGCAGAGTATGTCAGATGGCGAAAGGAGTGAAGCAGAATAATTGATTGTATCAGCCATTACCTGTACCAGAGAAGCCTTGGGAGGATATCAGCATGGACTTTGTTCTTGGTTTACCGAGGACTCAGCAGGAACATGATTCAATTTTTGTGGTGGTTGACAGATTTTCAAAGATGGCACATTTCATTCCCTGCAAGAAGACTAATGATGTTGTTCATGTAGCAGAATTGTTTTTCAGAAAAGTAGTGAGACTTCATGGTTTGCCAAAGACCATAGTTTCAGATCGGAACACTAAGTTTGTTGGATATTTCTGGCGTACATTATGGAAGAAGTTGAAGACAGATTTGAAGTTCAGTTCATCACATCATCCACAGACTGATGGACAGACAGAGGTGGTGAATAGGAGTTTGGGAAATTTGCTGAGATGTTTGGTTGGAGATAAGCCAACAGGATGGGATTTGATTTTACCACAGGCGGAATTTGCATACAATAATTCTGTCAACAGAAGCACTGGTAAATCACCATTCCAGATTGTATATGGAAGTAGTCTAAGAAATGCATCTGAATTGAGGAAGATAGATAAAGGAGAAATAAGTAGTGCTGAAGCTGAGGATTTTGCAGAACACTTGAAGAACATCCATGGGGATGTGAGGAAGCATATTACCAAGATGAACGCACAGTATAAAGCTAAGGCAGATGAGAAAATGAGGTATAAGGAATTTCAAGTTGGTGATGAAGTCATGGTTCATTTGCGGAAGGAGCGGTTTCCAGTTGGTACATATAACAAGCTGAAAATGAAGAAGTTTAGACCATGTAAGATACCGAAGAAACATGATTCAGGAAATGCATATGAAGTAGAATTGCCTGCTGAGCTAAATATTTCACCAGTGTTTAACATTTCAGATTTGACAGAGTATCATGAAGGAGGTGTTGAAGATGAGATCACAGCAGCACAGTGGAGTATTCCAGCAACTAGTTCAGACACTAAGGAGATCGAAGATATACTGGACAGTCGTGTTGGCAGAAGCACAAGGAACAGGACATATGAAGAATATCTGGTCAAGTGGAAAGGACGACCTATTGAAGATTCATCATGGCTAACAAGGGTGGAGGTTAACCATCTTGGTTTTCCTCTGCACACCTGAGTCGTGATAGGGTCACTTCTCAAATTACCCTGGGTGTCTGATGCAGGAGCATCCTAGGTGTAAGAGCAATCTTGCATCACCCAAAAATATTTGTTTTTGCTTTTCAATAAGGGTTATCTTGTGCAGAGCTGCTATTTCTAGAAACTTTCTATTTTTAGTAAGTTGGTCATATGATCTCAGAATGTTCTGATTTCACATGTGGAGGTTCATCTCTATCATATCAGCCTGCCAGTAAAGTTTCATGGCTAGATCAAGTCTGGTTTTGAAGATATTGAAAATTTTCGGTTTTGGAAACAAGGTGCAGAAACTTTGAACTCAGTTTTGAAGGCTTTAGAGGCCCCGGATGAGGTCAAATTTTGGGCTGAATGAAGCTTGCTTGATTCAAGTGTTGTAGAGCTCCTCGCGCCCTTTCCGAAATGGGGTTACAATAGTCAATCGGGTCAACTGGTGATGACTTATGGTCTTCGAAAGTTGGGTCACCTAAAATGGCAGAAAATGATTTTTCTTCAAAATTTCTTTTCGGGTTTCAAAATTTATTTTGAGCCGACTTTGATGTAATAAATTGAAAAATAAAATAATTCTAAGTTTGGTCGGCCCTATGGGCTAAATTTCTGGAACCTTCCTAGGCGGTGAAAAATTGCCTATATAAGGAAGACTGTATTATTGTCTTAGGCAGTTAAGAATAGTTCTGGGTAGTAGATCTGGGTAATAGTTCGAGGCTTTGTCCTACAGAATATTGTAAGGGAATGCCCATGTGGCTTTGCATGTTGTAATTCTGAAAATTTGTAATTCCACATTTGTGGAGATAATAAGAAGCCAATTTTCTGTTCTTGCATATTATTGTTGTTGTTTCTCTATGTCTGTTATGTGTTTGTGGTATTAAGGGGAGCACCCTTCATCAAGTGGTATCAGAGCAAGTTTTCCCGAGTGTGTAAACAGATCGCCGACTGTGAGGCAGTTTGCACCAGGACCGTGGTTAGGGTTTTAGCGCATATCGCAAAAATGCCTCCACGAAGAGAACGTGGCGGAAGAGCTGGTGCTGTGACACCTGAGGTTAGAGAGCTGCAGAGACAAGTGTGAGCATTGCAAGAAGAGATTCGTAGAGGAATGAATCTTAATGTCAGAAACGAAAGCGAGGATGAAGCCGAAGAAGAATATCAAGAAGGAGAAGTTGAAATTGTGAACCAGGAGGAAGAAAGACTTTTTCGGGTGATTTCCAAGATTGGGAAAAGACCTAAGATTGAGGTTCATACATTTTCTGAAAATCTTAACCCAGAGGAATTGATCGACTGGATCAATGAATGTGAAGAATATTTTGAGTATGAAGATGTCGAAGATCCTGATAGGGTCAAATTTGTGAAGGCCAGACTGAAAGGTCATGCGAAGATATGGTGGCAAGAGATTTAGTTGGAGCGAAATAGGAGGGGAAAGGAGAAAATCACGAGATGGGATCGGATGGTGGATAAATTGAAGCGACAGTTCATTCCTGTTGATTATGAGCTTGACCTACTGAAGAAAATGCAGAGTTTGAAGCAAGCAGGAAGATCTGTTCAGGAGTATACAGAGGAGTTCTATCAAATTCTCATCAGAAAAGGCCATGCAGAAGTTGATAAGGAGAAAGTTGCCCGATACCTTAATGGGTTAAGGCCAAGCATTCAAGAGGAGCTGAATCTGGTCCGAATGAACAGTATTGAAGAGGCATACCAGTTTGCCCTAAAAGTAGAGGAAAAGCTGAACAAGAAGTTTGAGAGTAGACAAAACGGAAGAGGTCGCGGTGGACGATCTGGTGGACGGTCATATGGTGGCCGAAATGAAGATCGGAAAAAGAAGGATGAGGCCAGTAGCAGTCAGAATCAGAGAGGAAATAATTTCAATCACTTCCATGAACAAAATAATAGAGATCAAAGAGGAAGGGGAAGAGGACAAGGATCTGGAAGAGGTGGCTTCCGTGGAACATGTTTTCACTGTGGAGAAGAAGGTCATAGGGCATTTGAATGTCCTCAGCGCCAAGGTAGAATAGACAGGAGAAATGAAGGCCATGCCAGAGTTGCACATGTAGATGAAGATGCCAGATCATCAAATTCTGAAGATGCTGAAAGAGGAGAAATGCTGATTAACAGAAGAGTCCTGTTGAGTGGTGAGAATGAACCTGAGCAAAGGAGGAGCTTGTTTCACACCAGGTGCAAGTGTGAAGGTAAATGTTGTGATGTGATCATCGATAGTGGAAGCACTGACAATTTGGTGTCAGAAGAGATGGTGACAAAGTTGTAGCTCAAGAGACAGAAACACCCACATCCATATCAGATTGTCTGGGTACAGGATGACCACAAGGTCATGGTCAATGAACAATGCCTGGTGAAGTTCAAGATTGGTGGATACCAAGATGAGGTACTGTGTGATGTCATATCTATGGATGCATGTCATATGTTGTTGGGTAGACCATGGCAGTTTGACAGATGTGCTGTACATGATAGTCGTGCGAATACCTATTCCCTGAGAAAGGATGGAGTGCGACATAAGCTAAAACCATTGAAGGAGATTTAAGAAAAGGTATGTGGTAATGCAAGGATAACTTTTGTTGATGGAAGAAATTTCTTAGAAGGTATGAGGCATGAGCATGTATGTTTTGCTTTAATTCCAAAAGTTGGTAAAGAGGAAGTAGAAGATGTTCGTGTAGAAGTTGCAGATTTGTTGAATGAGTTTCATGATATTGTATCCGATAACGTGCCTGATGGATTACCACCAGTTAGGAAGATCAGTCATCGGATGGACTTGATCCCACGAGCAAGTTTGCCAAATAAGGCAGCACACAGAATGACACCTGCAGAAAGTGAGGAGTTGAACAGACAAGTACATGAACTGTTACAGAAAGGATTGATCCGTGAGAGTCTGAGTCCCTGCACTGTACCAGCAGTATTAGCACCAAAGAAGAATGGAGAATGGAGGATGTGTATAGATTCTAGGGCAATAAACAAGATCACAATCAAGTACAGGTTTCTATTGCCACGAATGGATGATATTATGGACTGTTTGAGTAGAGCTGTGTATTTCTAAAAGATAGATCTGAAAAGTGGGTATCATCAGATTCGGATCAGAGAAGGAGATGAATGGAAGACTACCTTCAAGACAAAGGAAGGACTGTATGAGTGGTTAGTCATGCCTTTTGGGCTAACCAATGCACCGAGCACTTTCATGCGGCTCATGAACGAGGTTCTGAAAGAATTTCAGGGTAAGTTTGTCATTGTTTACCTAGATGATATTTTGATCTTTAGTAAGACATTGGATGAGCATATGATGCATATTCGTATGGTATTTGAGAAGTTGAGAAAAGAGAAATTGTTGATTAATTTGAAAAAGTGCAGTTTTGTGAAGAAAGAGTTAGTGTATTTGGGATTTGTAGTTTCGGCAGAAGGTCTAAAAATGGACCCAGAGAAGGTACAGGCTATCCTTGAATGGCCTACTCCAAGGAGTGCTACTGAGGTAAGATCTTTTCATGGTCTAGCTAGCTTTTACAGAAAGTTTATCAGAAATTTTAGCAGTATTTGTGGACGCTTGACTGAAACAATGAGAGGGGATAGAAAAGAGTTTAAGTGGACTAATGGGGCAGAAAAAAGTTTTCAATTGTTGAAACAAAAAGTTACAGAACAACCTGTTTTAGCACTTCCAGATTTTAATAAGGTGTTTCAAGTAGATTGTGATGCTAGTGGTACTACAATAGGAGCTGTTATGAGCCAAGAAGGTAAACCTGTTGCTTATTTCAGTGAGAAGTTAAATGATGCCAAGAGGAAATATTCTGTTTATGATCAGGAATTTTATGCTATAGTTCAGGCATTAAAGAAGTGGAGACATTATCTGCTTCTTAATGAGTTTGTTTTGTATACTGATCATCAAGCTTTGCAATATTTGAATAGTCAAGGAAAGTTGAATCAGAGGCATTTGAAATGGGTTGAGTTTTTGCAGAGTTATACATTTGTTTTGAAACACAGGAGTGGAAAGTCTAATAGGGTTGCAGATGTTCTTAGCAGAAGGCAACTATTGCTGACAGAAATGCAGATTGAAGTGGTTGGGTTCAAGAAACTCAAGAATTTGTATCCAGAGGATCCTGATTTTGGTGAAGCTTGGAAAGCTTGTAAAGAACCTGTTACTCTAGACAGGACAAAATGGCTGAATTTTATCATCCAAGATGATATGCTATTCAGAGGGAGTCAGTTGTGCATTCCACGAAGTTCTATGAGGGAGAATCTCATCAAGGAGAAGCATAGTGGAGGATTGGCTAGACATTTTGGTCGTGATAAAACCCTTGGTTTGGTTAGTGAGAATTATTATTGGCCACAGTTGCAGCAAGATGTGAAGAAATTTGTACAGCATTGCAGAGTATGTCAGATGGCGAAAGGAGTGAAGCAGAATACAGGATTGTATCAGCCATTACCTGTACCAGAGAAGCCTTGGGAGGATATCAGCATGGACTTTGTTCTTGGTTTACCGAGGACTCAGCGGGGACCTGATTCAATTTTTGTGGTGGTTGACAGATTTTCAAAGATGGCACATTTCATTCCCTGCAAGAAGACTAATGATGCTGTTCATGTAGCAGAATTGTTTTTCAGAGAAGTAGTGAGACTTCATGGTTTGCCAAAGACCATAGTTTCAGATCGGGACACTAAGTTTGTTGGATATTTCTGGCGTACATTGTGGAAGAAGTTGAAGACAGATTTGAAGTTCAGTTCATCACATCATCCACAGACTGATGGACAGACAGAGGTGGTGAATAGGAGTTTGAGAAATTTGCTGAGATGTTTGGTTGGAGATAAGCCAACAGGATGGGATTTGATTTTACCACAGGCAGAATTTGCATACAATAATTCTGTCAACAGAAGCATTGGTAAATCACCACTCCAGATTGTATATGGAAGTAGTCTAAGAAATGCATCTGAATTGAGGAAGATAGATAAAGGAGAAATAAGTAGTGCTGAAGCTGAGAATTTTGCAGAACACTTGAAGAACATCCATGGGGAGGTGAGGAAGCATATTACCAAGATGAACGCACAGTATAAAGCTAAGGCAGATGAGAAAAGGAGGTATAAGGAATTTCAAGTTAGTGATGAAGTCATGGTTCATTTGCGAAAGGAGCGGTTTCCAATTGGTACATATAACAAGCTGAAAATGAAGAAGTTTGGACCATGTAAGATACCGAAGAAACATGATTCAGGAAACGCATATGAGGTAGAATTGCCTACTGAGCTAAATATTTCACCAGTGTTTAAGATTTCAGATTTGATAGAGTATCATGAAGGAGGTGTTGAAGATGAGATCACAGCAGCACAGTGGAGTATTCCAACAACTAGTTCAGACACTAAGGAGATCGAAGATATACTGGACAGTCGTGTTGGCAGAAGCACAAGGAACAGGACATATGAAGAATATCTGGTCAAGTGGAAAGGACGACCTATTGAAGATTCATCATGGATAACAAGGGTGGAGGTTAACCATCTTGGTTTCCCTCTGCACACCTGAGTCGTGATAGGGTCACTTCTCAAATTACCCTGGGTGTCTGATGCAGGAGCATCCTGGGTCTAAGAGCAATCTTGCATCACCCAAAAATATTTGTTTTTGCTTTTCAATAAGGGCTATCTTGTGCAGAGCTGCTATTTCTAGAAAATTTCTATTTTTAGTAAGTTGGTCATACGATCTCGAAATGTTCTGATTTCACATGTGGAGGTTCATCTCTGTCATATCAGCCTGCTAGTAAACTTTCATGGCTAGATCAAGTCTGGTTTTTGAAGATATTGAAAATTTTCGGTTTTGGAAACAGGGTGCAGAAACTTTGAACTCAGTTTTGAAGGCTTTAGAGGCCCCGGATGAGGTCAAATTTTGGGCCGAATGAAGTTTGTTTGATTCAGGGGTTGTAGAACTCCTCGCGCCCTTTCCGAAATGGGGTTACAATAGTCAATCGGGTCAACTGGTGATGACTTATGGTCTTCGGAAGTTGGGTCACCTGAAATGGCAGAAAATGATTTTTCTTCAAAATTTCTGTTTGGGTTTCAAAATTTATTTTGAGCCGACTTTGATGTAATAAATTGAAAAATAAAATAATGCTAAGTTTGGTCGGCCCTATGGGCTAAATTGCTGGAACCTTCCCAGGTGGTGGAAAATTGCCTATATAAGGAAGGCTGTATTATTGTCTTAGGCAGTTCAGAATAGTTCTGGGTAGTAGATCTGGGTAATAGTTTGAGGCTTTTTCCTACAAAATATTGTAAGGGAATGCCCATGTGGCCTTGCATGTTGTAATTCTAAAAATTTGTAATTCCACATTTGTGGAGATAATAAGAAGCCAATTTTCTGTTCTTGCATATTATTGTTGTTGTTTCTCTATGTCTGTTATGTGTTTGTGGTATTAAGGGGAGCACCCTTCATCAAGTGGTATCAGAGCAGGTTTTCCCGAGTGTGTAAACAGATCACCGACTGTGAGGCAGTTTGCACCAGGACCGTGGTTAGGGTTTCAGCACGTATCGTGAAAATGCCTCCACGAAGAGAACGTGGCGGAAGAGCTGGTGCTGTGACACCTGAGGTTAGAGAGCTGCAGAGATAAGTGCGAGCATTGCAAGAAGAGATTCGTAGAGGAATGAATCTTAATGTCAGAGATGAAAGCGAGGATGAAGCCGAAGAAGAATATCAAGAAGGAGAAGTTGAAATTGTGAACGAGGAGGAAGAAAGATTTTTTCGGGCGATTTCCAAGATTGGGAAAAGACCTAAGATTGAGGTTCCTACATTTTCTGGAAATCTTAACCCAGAGAAATTGATTGACTGGATCAATGAATGTGAAGAATATTTTGAGTATGAAGATGTCAAGGATCCTGATAGGGTCAAATTTGCGAAGGCCAGACTGAAAGGTCATGCAAAGATATGGTGGCAAGAGATTCAGTTGGAGCGAAATAGGAGGGGAAAGGAGAAAATCACGAGATGGGATCGGATGGTGGATAAATTGAAGCGACAGTTCATTCCTGTTGATTATGAGCTTGACCTACTGAAGAAAATGCAGAGTTTGAAGCAAGTAGGAAGATCTGTTCAGGAGTATACAGATGAGTTCTATCGACTTCTCATCAGAACAGGCCATGCAGAAGCTGATAAGGAGAAAGTTGCCCGATACCTTAATAGGTTAAGGCCAAGCATTCAGGAGGAGCTGAATCTGGTTCGAATGAACAGTATTGAAGAGGCATACCAGTTTGCCTTAAAAGTAGAGGAAAAGCTAAACAAGAAGTTTGAGAGCAGACAAAACGGAAGAGGTCGTGGTGGACGATCTGGTGGACGGTCATATGGTGGCCGAAATGAAGATCCGAAAAAGAAGGATGAGGCCAGTAGCAGTCAGAATCAGAGAGGAAATAATTCCAATCGCTTCCAAGATCAGAATAATAGAGATCAAAGAGGAAGATGAAGAGGACAAGGATCTGGAAGAGGTGGCTTCCGTGGAACATGTTTTCACTGTGGAGAAGAAGGTCATAGGGCATTTGAATGTCCTCAGTGCGAAGGCAGAATAGACAGGAGAAATGAAAGCCAGGCCAGAGTTGCACATGTAGATGAAGATGCCAGATCATCAAATTCTGAAGATGCTGAAAGAGGAGAAACGCTGATTAACAAAAGAGTCCCGTTGAGTGGTGAGAATGAACCTGCGCAAAGGAGGAGCTTGTTTCGCACCAGGTGCAAGTGTGAAGGTAAATGTTGTGATGTGATCATCGATAGTGGAAGCACTGACAATTTGGTGTCAGAAAAGATGGTGAAAAAGTTGAAGCTCAAGAGACAGAAACACCAATATCCATATCGGATTGCCTGGGTACAAGATGACCACAAGGTCATGGTCAATGAACAATGCCTGGTGAAGTTCAATATTGGTGGATACCAAGATGAGGTACTGTGTGATGTCATATCTATGGATGCATGTCATATGTTGTTGGGTAGACCATGGCAGTTTGACAGATGTGCTGTACATGATGGTCGTGCGAATACCTATTCCCTGACAAAGGATGGAGTGCGACATAAGCTAAAACCATTGAAGGAGACTGAAGAAAAGGTATGTGGTAATGCAAGGATAACTTTTGTTGATGGAAAAAATTTCCTAGATGGTATGAGGCATGAGCATGTATGTTTTGCTTTAATTCTAAAAGTTGGTAAAGAGGAAGTAGAAGATGTTCCTGTAGAAGTTGCAGATTTGTTGAATGAGTTTCAGGATATTGTATCCGATAACGTGCCTGATGGATTACCACCAGTCAGGAAGATCAGTCATCAGATGGACTTGATCCCATGAGCGAGTTTGCCAAATAAGGCAGCACACAGAATGACACCTGCAGAAAGTGAGGAGTTGAACAGACAAGTACATGAACTGTTACAGAAAGGATTGATCCGTGAGAGTCTGAGTCCCTGCGCTGTACTAGCAGTATTAGCACCAAAGAAGAATGGAGAATGGAGGATGTGTACAGATTCTAGGGCAATAAACAAGATCACAATCAAGTACAGGTTTCTATTGCCACGAATGGATGATATTATGGACGATTTGAGTGGAGCTGTGTATTTCTCAAAGATAGATCTGAAAAGTGGATATCATCAGGTTTGGATCAGAGAAGGAGATGAATGGAAGACTGCCTTCAAGACAAAGGAAGGACTGTATGAGTGGTTAGTCATGCCTTTTGGGCTAACCAATGCACCGAGCACTTTCATGCGGCTCATGAACGAGGTTCTGAAAGAATTTCTGAGTAAGTTTGTCATTGTTTACCTAGATGATATTTTGATCTTTAGTAAGACATTGGATGAGCATATGATGCATATTCGTATGGTATTTGAGAAGTTGAGAGAAGAGAAATTGTTGATTAATTTGAAGAAGTGCAATTTTGTGAAGAAAGAGTTAGTGTATTTGGGATTTGTAGTTTCGGCAAAAGATCTAAAAATGGACCCAGAGAAGGTACAGGCTATCCTTGAATGGCCTACTCCAAGGAGTGCTACTGAGGTAAGATCTTTTCATGGTTTAGCTAGCTTTTACAGAAAGTTTATCAAAAATTTTAGCAGTATTTGTGGACCCTTGACTGAAACAATGAGAGGGGATAGAAAAGAGTTTAAGTTGACTAATGGGGCAGAAAAGAGTTTTCAATTGTTGAAACAAAAAGTTACAGAACAACCTGTTTTAGCACTTCCAGATTTTAATAAGGTGTTTCAAGTAGATTGTGATGCTAGTGGTACTGCAATAGGAGCTGTTATGAGCCAAGAAGGTAAACCTGTTGCTTATTTCAGTGAGAAGTTAAATGATGCCAAGAAGAAATATTCTGTTTATGATCAGGAATTTTATGCTATAGTTCAGGCATTAAAGAAGTGGAGACATTATCTGCTTCCTAAGGAGTTTGTTTTGTATACTGATCATCAAGCTTTGCAATATTTGAATAGTCAAGGAAAGTTGAATCAGAGGCATTTGAAATGGGTTGAGTTTTTGCAGAGTTATACATTTGTTTTGAAACACAGGAGTGGAAAGTCTAATAGGGTTGCAGATGCTCTTAGCAGAAGGCAACTATTGGTGACAGAAATGCAGATTGAAGTAGTTGGGTTCAAGGAACTCAAGAATTTGTATCCAGAGGATCCTGATTTTGGTGAAGCTTGGAAAGCTTGTAAAGAACCTGTTACTCTAGACAGGACAAAATGGCTGAATTTTATCATCCAAGATGATATGCTATTCAGAGGGAGTCAGTTGTGCATTCCACGAAGTTCTATGAGGGAGAATCTCATCAAGGAGAAGCATAGTGGAGGATTGGCTAGACATTTTGGTCGTGATAAAACCCTTGGTTTGGTTAGTGAGAATTATTATTGGCCACAGTTGCAGCAAGATGTGAAGAAGTTTGTACAGCGTTGCAGAGTATGTCAGATGGCGAAAGGAGTGAAGTAGAATACAGGATTGTATCAGCCATTACCTGTACCAGAGAAGCCTTGGGAGGATATCAGCATGGACTTTGTTCTTGATTTACCGAGGACTCAGCGGGAACATGATTCAATTTTTGTGGTGGTTGACAGATTTTCAAAGATGACACATTTCATTCCCTGCAAGAAGACTAATGATGCTGTTCATGTAGCAGAATTGTTTTTCAGAGAAGTAGTGAGACTTCATGGTTTGCCAAAGACCATAGTTTCAGATCGGGACACTAAGTTTGTTGGATATTTCTGGCGTACATTGTGGAAGAAGTTGAAGACAGATTTGAAGTTCAGTTCATCACATCATCCACAGACTGATGGACAGACAGAGGTGGTGAATAGGAGTTTGGAAAATTTGTTGAGATGTTTGGTTGGAGATAAGCCAACAGGATGGGATTTGATTTTACCACAGGCGGAATTTGCATACAATAATTCTGTCAACAGAAGCACTGGTAAATCACCATTCCAGATTGTATATGGAAGTAGTCTAAGAAATGCATCTGAATTGAGGAAGATAGATAAAAGAGAAATAAGTAGTGCTGAAGCTGAGAATTTTGCAGAACACTTGAAGAACATCCATGGCGAGGTGAGGAAGCATATTACCAAGATGAACACATAGTATAAAGCTAAGGCAGATGAGAAAAGGAGGTATAAAAAATTTCAAGTTGGTGATGAAGTCGTGGTTCATTTGCGGAAGGAGCGGTTTCCAGTTGGTACATATAACAAGCTGAAAATGAAGAAGTTTGGACCATGTAAGATACTGAAGAAACATGATTCAGGAAACGCATATGAGGTAGAATTGCCTACTGTGCTAAATATTTCACCAGTGTTTAACATTTCAGATTTGACAGAGTATCATGAAGGAGGTGTTGAAGATGAGATCACAGCAGCACAGTGGAGTATTCCAGCAACTAGTTCAGACACTAAGGAGATCGAAGATATACGGGACAGTCGTGTTGGCAGAAGGAAAAGGAACAAGACATATGAAGAATATCTGGTCAAGTGGAAAGGACGACCTATTGAAGATTCATCATGGCTAACAAGGGTGGAGGTTAACCATCTTGGTTTTCCTCTGCACACCTGAGTCATGACAGGGTCACTTCTCAAATTACCCTGGGTGTCTGATGCAGTAGCATCCTGGGTGTAAGAGCAATCTTGCATCACCCAAAAATATTTGTTTTTGCTTTTCAATAAGGGCTATCTTGTGCAGAGCTGCTATTTCTAGAAACTTTCTATTTTTAGTAAGTTGGTCATACGATCTCAGAATGTTCTGATTTCACATGTGGAGGTTCATCTCTGTCATATCAGCCTGCCAGTAAAGTTTCATGGCTAGATCAAGTCTGGTTTTGAAGATATTGAAAATTTTCGGTTTTGGAAACAGGGTGCAGAAACTTTAAACTCAGCTTTGAAGGCTTTAGAGGCCCCGGATGAGGTCAAATTTTGGGCTGAATGAAGCTTGCTTGATTCAGGCGTTGTAGAGTTCCTCGCGCCCTTTCTGAAATGGGGTTACAATAGTCAAGCGGGTCAACTGGTGATGACTTATGGTCTTCGGAAGTTGGGTCACCTGAAATGGCAGAAAATGATTTTTCTTCAAAATTTTTGTTCGGGTTTCAAAATTTATTTTGAGCCGACTTTGATGTAATAAATTGAAAAATAAAATAATTCTAAGTTTGGTCGGCCCTATGGGCTAAATTTCTGGAACCTTCCCAGGCGGTGAAAAATTGCCTATATAAGGAAGGCTGTATTATTGTCTTAGGCAGTTCAGAATAGTTCTGGGTAGTAGATCTAGGTAATAGTTTGAGGCTTTGTCCTATAGAATATTGTAAGGGAATGCCCATGTGGCTTTGCATGTTGTAATTCTAAAAATTTGTAATTCCACATTTGTGGAGATAATAAGAAGCCAATTTTCTGTTCTTGCATATTATTGTTGTTGTTTCTCTATGTCTGTTATGTGTTTGTGGTATTAAGGGGAGCACCTTTCATCAAGTGGTATCAGAGCAGGTTTTCCTGAGTGTGTAAACAGATCGCCGACTGTGAGGCAGTTTGCACCAGGACCGTGGTTAGGGTTTCATTGCGTATCGCGAAAATGCCTCCACGAAGAGAACGTGGCGGAAGAGCTGGTGCTGTGACACCTATGGTTAGAGAGCTGCAGAGACAAGTGCGAGCATTGCAAGAAGAGATTCGTAGAGGAATGAATCTTAATGTCAGAGATGAAAGCGAGGATGAAGCCGAAGAAGAATATCAAGAAGGAGAAGTTGAAATTGTGAACCAGGAGGAAGAAAGACTTTTTCGGGCGATTTCCAAGATTGGGAAAAGACCTAAGATTGAGGTTCCTACATTTTCTGGAAATTTTAACCCAGAGGAATTGATCGACTGGATCAATGAATGTGAAGAATATTTTGAGTATGAAGATGTCGAGGATCCTGATAGGGTCAAATTTGCGAAGGCCAGACTGAAAGGTCATGCGAAGATATGGTGGCAAGAGATTCAGTTGGAGCGAAATAGGAGGGGAAAGGAGAAAATTACGAGATGGGATCGGATGGTGGATAAATTGAAGTGACAGTTCATTCCTGTTGATTATGAGCTTGACCTACTGAAGAAAATGTAGAGTTTGAAGCAAGCAGGAAGATCTGTTCAGGAGTATACAGAGGAGTTCTATCGACTTCTCATCAGAACAGGCCATGCAGAAGCTGATAAGGAGAAAGTTGCCCGATACCTTAATAGGTTAAGGCCAAGCATTCAGGAGGAGCTGAATCTGGTTCGAATGAACAGTATTGAAGAGGCATACGAGTTTGCCCTAAAAGTAGAGGAAAAGCTGAACAAGAAGTTTGAGAGTAGACAAAACGGAAGAGGTCGCGGTGGACGATCTGGTGGACGGTCATATGGTGGCCGAAATGAAGATCCGAAAAAGAAGGATGAGGCCAGTAGCAGTCAGAATCAGAAAGGAAATAATTCCAATCACTTCCATGAACAAAATAATAGAGATCAAAGAGGAAGGGGAAGAGGACAAGGATCTGGAAGAGGTGGCTTCCGTGGAACATGTTTTCACAGTGGAGAAGAAGGTCATAGGGCATTTGAATGTCCTCAGCGCCAAGGCAGAATAGACAGGAGAAATGAAGGCCAGGCCAGAGTTGCACATGTAGATGAAGATGCCAGATCATCAAATTTTGAAGATGCTGAAAGAGGAGAAACGCTGATTAACAGAAGAGTCCTGTTGAGTGGTGAGAATGAACCTGCGCAAAGGAGGAGCTTGTTTCGCACCAGGTGCAAGTGTGAAGGTAAATTTTGTGATGTGATCATCGATAGTGGAAGCACTGACAATTTGGTGTCAGAAGAGATGGTGCTAAAGTTGAAGCTCAAGAGACAGAAATACCCACATCCATATCGGATTGCCTGGGTACAGGATGACCACAAGGTCATGGTCAATGAACAATGCCTGGTGAAGTTCAAGATTGGTGGATACCAAGATGAGGTACTGTGTGATGTCATATCTATGGATTCATGTCATATGTTGTTGGGTAGACCATGGCAGTTTGACAGATGTGCTGTACATGATGGTCGTGCGAATACCTATTCCCTGACAAAGGATGGAGTGCGACATAAGCTAAAACCATTGAAGGAGACTAAAGAAAAGGTATGTGGTAATGCAAGGATAACTTTTGTTGATGGAAGAAATTTCCTAGATGGTATGAGGCATGAGCATGTATGTTTTGCTTTAATTCCAAAAGTTGGTAAAGAGAAAGTAGAAGATGTTCCTGTAGAAGTTGCAGATTTGTTGAATGAGTTTCAGGATATTGTATCCGATAACGTGCCTGATGGATTACCACCAGTCAGGAAGATCAGTCATCAGATGGACTTGATCCCAGGAGTGAGTTTGCCAAATAAGGCAGCACACAGAATGACACCTGCAGAAAGTGAGGAGTTGAACAGACAAGTACATGAACTGTTACAGAAAGGATTGATCCGTGAGAGTCTGAGTCTCTGCACTGTACTAGCAGTATTAGCACCAAAGAAGAATGGAGAATGGAGGATGTGTATAGATTCTAGGGCAATAAACAAGATCACAATCAAGTACAGGTTTCCATTGCCACGAATGGATGATATTATGGACTGTTTGAGTGGAGCTGTGTATTTCTCAAAGATAGATCTAAAAAGTGGATATCATCAGATTCGGATCAGAGAAGGAGATGAATGGAAGACTACCTTCAAGACAAAGGAAGGACTGTATGAGTGGTTAGTCATGCCTTTTGGGCTAACCAATGCACCGAGCACTTTCATGCGGCTCATGAACGAGGTTCTGAAAGAATTTCTGGGTAAGTTTGTCATTGTTTACCTAGATGATATTTTGATCTTTAGTAAGACATTGGATGAGCATATGATGCATATTCGTATGGTATTTGAGAAGTTGAGAGAAGAGAAATTGTTGATTAATTTGAAGAAGTGCAGTTTTGTGAAGAAAGAGTTAGTGTATTTGGGATTTGTAGTTTCGGCAGAAGGTCTAAAATGGACCCAGAGAAGGTACAGGCTATCCTTGAATGGCCTACTCCAAGGAGTGCTACTGAGGTAAGATCTTTTCATGGTCTAGCTAGCTTTTACAGAAAGTTTATCAGAAATTTTAGCAGTATTTGTAGACCCTTGACTGAAACAATGAGAGGGGATAGAAAAGAGTTTAAGTGGACTAATGGGGCAGAAAAGAGTTTTCAATTGTTGAAACAAAAAGTTACAGAACAACCTATTTTAGCACTTCCAGATTTTAATAAGGTGTTTCAAGTAGATTGTGATGCTAGTGGTACTGCAATAGGAGCTGTTATGAGCCAAGAAGGTAAACCTGTTGCTTATTTCAGTGAGAAGTTAAATGATGCCAAGAGGATATATTCTATTTATGATCAAGAATTTTATGCTATAGTTCAGGAATTAAAGAAGTGGAGACATTATCTGCTTCCTAAGGAGTTTGTTTTGTATACTGATCATCAAGCTTTGCAATATTTGAATAGTCAAGGAAAGTTGAATCAGAGGCATTTGAAATGGGTTGAGTTTTTGCAGAGTTATACATTTGTTTTGAAACACAGGAGTGGAAAGTCTAATAGGGTTGCAGATGCTCTTAGCAGAAGGCAACTATTGCTGACAGAAATGCAGATTGAAGTGGTTGGGTTCAACGAACTCAAGAATTTGTATCCAGAGGATCCTGATTTTGGTGAAGCTTGGAAAGCTTGTAAAGAAACTGTTACTCTAGACAGGACGAAATGGCTGAATTTTATCATCCAAGATGATATGCTATTCAGAGGGAGTCAGTTGTGCATTCCACGAAGTTCTATGAGGGAGAATCTCATCAAGGAGAAGCATAGTGGAGGATTGGCTGGACATTTTGGTTGTGATAAAACCTTTGGTTTGGTTAGTGAGAATTATTATTGGCCACAGTTGCAGCAAGATGTGAAGAAGTTTGTACAGCGTTGCAGAGTATGTCAGATGGCGAAAGGAGTGAAGCAGAATACAGGGTTGTATCAGCCATTACCTGTACCAGAGAAGCCTTGGGAGGATATCAGCATGGACTTTGTTCTTGGTTTACCGAGGACTCAGCGGGGACATGATTCAATTTTTGTGGTGGTTGACAGATTTTCAAAGATGGCACATTTCATTCCCTGCAAGAAGACTAATGATGCTGTTCATGTAGCAGAATTGTTTTTCAGAGAAGTAGTGAGACTTCATGGTTTGCTAAAGACCATAGTTTCAGATCGGGACACTAAGTTTGTTGGATATTTCTGGCATACATTGTGGAAAAAGTTGAAGACAGATTTGAAGTTCAGTTCATCACATCATCCACAGACTGATGGACAGACAGAGGTGGTGAATAGGAGTTTGAGAAATTTGCTGAGATGTTTGGTTGGAGATAAGCCAACAGGATGGGATTTGATTTTACCACAAGCAGAATTTGCATACAATAATTCTGTCAACAGAAGCACTGGTAAATCACCATTCTAGATTGTATATGGAAGTAGTCTAAGAAATGCATCTGAATTGAGGAAGATAGATAAAGGAGAAATAAGTAGTGCTGAAGCTGAGGATTTTGCAGAACACTTGAAGAACATCCATGGGGAGGTGAGGAAGCATATTACCAAGATGAACGCATAGTATAAAGCTAAGGCAGATGAGAAAAGGAGGTATAAGGAATTTCAAGTTGGTGATGAAGTCGTGGTTCATTTGCGGAAGGAGCGGTTTCCAGTTGGTACATATAACAAGCTGAAAATGAAGAAGTTTGGACCATGTAAGATACTGAAGAAACATGATTCAGGAAACGCATATGAGGTAGAATTGCCTACTGAGATAAATATTTCACCAGTGTTTAACATTTCAGATTTGACAGAGTATCATGAAGGAGGTGTTGAAGATGAGATCACAGCAGCACAGTGGAGTATTCCAGCAACTAGTTCAGACACTAAGGAGATCGAAGATATACTGGACAGTCATGTTGGCAGAAGCACAAGGAACAGGACATATGAAGAATATCTGGTCAAGTGGAAAGGACGACCTATTGAAGATTCATCATGGCTAACAAGGGTGGAGGTTAACCATCTTGGTTTTCCTCTGTAGACCTGAGTCGTGACAAGGTCACTTCTCAAATTACCCTGGGTGTCTGATGCAGGAGCATCCTGGGTGTAAGAGCAATCTTGCATCACCCAAAAATATTTGTTTTTGCTTTTCAATAAGGGCTATCTTGTGCAGAGCTGCTATTTCTAGAAACTTTCTATTTTTAGTAAGTTGGTCATACGATCTCGGAATGTTCTGATTTCACATGTGGAGGTTCATCTCTGTCATATCAGCCTGCCAGTAAAGTTTCATGGCTAGATCAAGTCTGGTTTTGAAGATATTGAAAATTTTCGATTTTGGAAACAGGGTGCAAAAACTTTGAACTCAGTTTTGAAGGCTTTAGAGGCCCTGGATGAGGTCAAATTTTGGGCTGAATGAAGCTTGCTTGATTCAGGCATTGTAGAGCTCCTCGCGCCCTTTCCGAAATGGGGTTACAATAGTCAATCGGGTCAACTGGTGATGACTTATGGTCTTCGGAAGTTGGGTCACCTGAAATGACAGAAAATGATTTTTCTTCAAAATTTCTGTTCGGGTTTCAAAATTTATTTTGAGCCGATTTTGATGTAATAAATTGAAAAATAAAATAATTCTAAGTTTGGTCGGCCCTATGGGCTAAATTTCTGGAACCTTCCCAGGCGGTGGAAAATTGCCTATATAAGGAAGGCTGTATCATTGTCTTAGGCAGTTCAGAATAGTTCTGGGTAGTAGATCTGGGTAATAGTTCGAGACTTTGTCCTACAGAATATTGTAAGGGAATGCCCATGTGGCTTTGCATGTTGTAATTCTGAAAATTTGTAATTCCACATTTGTGGAGATAATAAGAAGCCAATTTTCTGTTCTTGCATATTATTGTTGTTGTTTCTCTATGTCTGTTATGTGTTTGTGGTATTAAGGGGAGCACCCTTCATCAGAATCATAGAGAAAACTTCACATAAGGTTGGGTTAAACCAACTAAATACAACATAGTATGCAAGGCAAACAAACACAAACAATTAACCTTGAACCCACCTTTGGAAACAACCTATTAGGTCAACATACTAATTCCCCCTTTAAGCCAAAACACAAAAGGCAAGAATACATAAGTAGAATTTAATGAAATAAACTAATTCGTAAGAAAAGTCTCACTAGAATTTATTTATTTAGTAATCACTAACACCATATAAATTTCATAATTTATTTCATAACTACTTTCATAATCAAAATTTAATCATCTTCTTTTAAAATAAACAATCACATGTATCTTAATATAAAATTTTCCACCATTTAGATGAAGTAAGAATAGAAGATATGGAATGCCTTGAAGAACTGGAACCACAAAAGTTAATCAATCTCTGGCTAGATGAGGGTAAAATACATAACTAGAAGAAATGCGACCATTGATGATGATAGCTCAGATTCTAGTCAAGTAACAATGAAGAGGACTTATGAATACATTCTTTCATAATATAATGTGATTTGATTTCTAGTAAATTCTAATGTTTAAATAATCATGTGTACCTTTTCAGCAAGACCTGACTATTAACCGTGGATTAGGAGTAGCTAAAAATTGACATGTTTAATTAGAACATAATCCTATCAATCCTCAGATATAATGCTCATAGGCTTTGATTCTTTTCTTTTGAATATTTAGGAGGAAATGGTATTAAATAGGCATTTACTTAATAAAGCCATGTTCAATTACATATTTGGAAGCCACAGGACAAAGAATAGTTTCTACCCTTTGAACCTTTTTGAATACATCAGAGACCAGCATTCAGTTACCCTCCTGGTATTTATCTTTCAGGACTGTATTTAGACTCAGGACAGATAGAGCTGGATCGAGTATTATAGTCAGTCTACTAGTAGAATCTTTGTTAATCAACATATATGTTTGACTTTAGAATAGATGAACAATGGATGGTCTTGATATCTAGAAACCCGGTCTGGCTCCTTGGCTTATGGAACCCACCTTCTTTTTGCTTTGAGGTTTACTAGCACATAGCACTATGGGGTTCTAAAGAAATTTCTTTAAGAAATAACTAGTCTGTTTCTCATGCACGATGTAACTCATTATAGCTCACAAATAAAGAGGAAATCTTATAGCATTATAGTAGCAAGCAAACTGTAAGAATTTGCCTAAGGCAAAGAGTAGAAACCAAGATCTAGAAGCTCAAGAGATAGCACAAGAGAGACAAAATATGATATGATCAACTGATCAAATAATGAATAGATAGCTTGAATGAATGATTGAATTACATACAATGTAGGAGTGCCTAAATATATAGGCAATGCATGATATCTAGAAGATATGCAAACTCCTAAGTGTCTCAAAGACAACTAATATGCAAATGCATTATCCTGAGTAAACTTAGGTAAAGGATAATTAGTAAATACTTAATTACACCAACAACCCCCCTTAAGTGCAACTTAGGAGAATGCACTTAAGCTCACAATGCAAGATGGGTCCCGGCTACTAGGCCATGTTAGGTACCCATGTACAATAAGAACAATGCAATCTCTCATAAAGCGGAGAAAGAGGGAAAACCTCATGGGAAAAACCCTCCCCCAAAAAGAGAGATGAATACAAGTTGCATGCATGGATGGAGTAATCAAGACCCCCCTATTATGACATACATCATGCATATACAATAAAGAATCCCCCCAAAGGAAGGAAATAAGGAGACATAATATCCCCCCCATAATGAGTAATCTCCTCCAAGGATGGTAAGTGCTTGAAGACAAAACATAGTCCAATGCCTACAAACAACATTTCTCCTCTTAGGAAGAAGATACACCATGTATAGATGTAAGAAGGCTTCCCATTGTGGATAGGAAGTAGGAAGGGGAATCCAAATAAAGTATGATGTCTCTGAAGTATGCCCAAGTGTCGCCATGTCCTTGGTTGATGAAGATGCCACGAACAAATCAGGAGAAAGCCCAATAGAAGAAGGTGACATACCATGTAAGAATTCGGATCAAAATCCAAAGACAAATATGCCTCCTCAAATGAAGTAGGAAGAGAAGCAAGAAATCCCCCCCTCAATGTAGAATGTACACCCATGATAGATGTAGCTGGATCAATGTAGAAATTGCACCAAGAAAACTGAATGATGTTCCTCCCCTTAGGAAGAGATAAGACCAACGGTGTATAGGTGAAGCCTCCTCCCCAATCTATAGGAAGAAACCTCAAAAAAGATGGAGTCTTTGAAACCTGATCAAGTGTCCCCACACTAATACATTTTGGGTCATTTTGCGACGGCTATGTGTCGCAATTGCGACAGCTATGTGTCGCAATAGCAACACCCATAGACGTCACTATTTTTTAGTCGCAAATTGCGACGTCTATGGGTATCCGTCGCAATTGCGACACCTATCCGTCGCAATGTGGCTAAGATTTAAGAAGCGGCATGGCCGTCGCCCCCCCGTCGCATGGCTTCGGAGGGTCGTCGCAATCGCGACGGACCTCCCAAGCAATTGCGACGGGTTCCTGCATCGCATTGCGACGGGTTTCCGTCGCAATTGCGACGCCCGTGGGTGGATTAAAAAAAAAAAATTAATTTAATACATTGCTTATGAACCACATTAATGCTTTTTTCTTTCAACAAATGAGGACAGCCACTGTAAAGACAACATGATAATGTACACTCACTGTAAGGACAGTCACAAATGAGGACATCTCACAGTGACTGTCCCTAGTGTAATTGCCACTATTCAGCCACATTAATGCTTTTCTTCTTCAACAAATGAGGATAGTCACTGTAAAGACAACATGATAATGTACACTCACTATGAGTGTACATTATCATGTTGTCTTTACAGTGACTATCCTCATTTGTTGAAGAAGAAAAGCATTAATGTGGCTGAATAGCAATACATTCAAGTGGCAATTACACTAGGGACAGTCACTGTGAGATGTCCTCATTTGTGACTGTCCTTACAGTGAGTGTACATTATCATGTTGTCTTTACAGTGAGTGTACATTATCATGTTGTCTTTACAGTGTCAATATATGCATTATTACTTAAACTGAAGAGTACTCTAAATAATATGTCATTGTGGAGTTCTGATTGCTTCCAATTTGATATACGCTTGTTCTACTTATGTATCCAGCATCATGTAAGAAAAGTTGATGCTTTTAAATAGATTCATTTAGCCATGAAATGCCTGTGCATGTTACATACAAGATTCCAAGGCCCAAAACTGATTACTCATTATAATTCATGTACAGAATGATAATCAACCACAACGAGGCATGCGTAGGCGCTGCTTAGATTTTGAGGCATCAGAAGCTCGTAGAAGAAACTTGACCAATGGCTCATGGAATGCAACAAACTTATTGCCTAAAACAGGAGCATTGGTAACCACAGATGATGGTTTTGAAAAGAACACTTCACCATCAATGTCACGTGAGGGAACTGCAATTTCTGATGGCAAGTAACTTGTAGTATATAAGAGAGATGCAGGTACAGATGCTGGGAATACATTGCTAATGAACCACATTAATGCTTTTTTCCTTCAACAAATGAGGACAGTCACTTTAAAGACAACATGATAATGTACACTCACTGTAAGGATAGTCACAAATGACGACATCTCACAGTGACTATCCCTTGTGTAATTGCCACTTGAATGTATTGCTATTCAGCCACATTAATGCTTTTCTTCTTCAACAAATGAGGATAGTCACTCTAAAGACAACATGATAATGTACACGGGCTGTAAGTGTACATTATCATGTTGTCTTTACAGTGACTGTCCTCCTTCAAGTGGCAATTACACAAGGGACAGTCACTGTAAAGGCAACATGATAATGTAGAGAAACGTTGTCATTTGTATTTTCAACAGTGCCGAGAGAGATTCCCTCCGTGAAATCACAGCTACAATTTCTGAGTACGTTGGGTTTATTTTTCTTTTGCCATTATTATGTAATCTGGTATTCAACTGTTACAGAGCTAAAATACCCAGAAATGAGGACATATCTGTGTTGAATTTATTGTTAGCGGCTCTGGTTATTTAGAAGTTTAATTTTATTTGTTCATCTTTCAAGCACAAACATTTTCTGGACCGTAACATCTTCATTGTTTCGGGTATGCAATGAAACAGCCGTAACTTACAACTACCTTCACGGTACTTGTGTACATTATCATGTTGTCTTTACAGTGACTGTCCTCATTCAAGTGGCAATTACACAAGGGACAGTCACTGTGAGATGTCCTCATTTGTGACAAGGACAGTCACACGAGGACATCTCACAGTGACTGTCCCTTGTGTAATTGCCACTTGAATGTATTGCTATTCAACCACATTTATGGGCCCGTTTGGACCCCAGCACACAGTAGCATCTACAGAGAAGAATATCCCAGGTGTAACAAGTTGTAAGAATATACCAACAGTTCTAAGAAGTTCCCTAGCACATAGTAGCATCTACAGAGAAGAATATACAACATGAGGGCAGCCACTGTAAAGACAACATGATAATGTACACTCATTGTATGTGTACATTATCATGTTGTCTTTACAGTGACTGTCCTCATTCAAGTGGCAATTACAGAAGGGACAGTCATTGTGAGATGTCCTCATTTGTGACAAGGATAGTCACACATGAGGACATCTCACAGTGATCGATTGTCCCTTGTGTAATTGCCACTTGAATGTATTTCTATTGAACCACATTAATGCTTTTCTTCTTCAACAAATGAGGACAGTCACTCTAAAGACAACATGATAATGTACACTCATTGTAAGGACAGTCACAAATGAGGACATCTCACAGTGACTGTCCCTTGTGTAATTGCCACTTGAATTACACAAGGGACAGTCATTGTGAGATGTCCTCATTTGTGACAAGGATAGTCACACATGAGGACATCTCACAGTGATCGATTGTCCCTTGTGTAATTGCCACTTGAATGTATTGCTATTGAACCACATTAATGCTTTTCTTCTTCAACAAATGAGGACAGTCACTCTAAAGACAACATGATAATGTACACTCACTGTAAGGACAGTCACAAATGAGGACATCTCACAGTGACTGTCCCTTGTGTGATTGCCACTTGAATGTATTGCTATTCAGCCACATTAATGCTTTTCTTCTTCAACAAATGAGGATAGTCACTCTAAAGACAACATGATAATGTACACGGGCTGTAAGTGTACATTATCATGTTGTCTTTACAGTGACTGTCCTCCTTCAAGTGGCAATTACACAAGGGACAGTCACTGTAAAGGCAACATGATAATGTAGAGAAACGTTGTCATTTGTATTTTCAACAGTGCCGAGAGAGATTCCCTCCGTGAAATCACAGCTACAATTTCTGAGTACGTTGGGTTTATTTTTCTTTTGTCATTATTATGTAATCTGGTATTCAGCTGTTACAGAGCTAAAATACCCAGAAATGAGGACATATCTGTGTTGAATTTATTGTTAGCGGCTCTGGTTATTTAGAAGTTTAATTTTATTTGTTCATCTTTCAAGCACAAACGTTTTGTGGACCGTAACATCTTCATTGTTTCGGGTATGCAATGAAACAACCGTAACTTGCAACTACCTTCATGGTACTTGTGTACATTATCATGTTGTCTTTACAGTGACTGTCCTCATTCAAGTGGCAATTACACAAGGGACAGTCACTGTGAGATGTCCTCATTTGTGACAAGGACAGTCACACATGAGGACATCTCATAGTGACTGGCCCTTGTGTAATTGCCACTTGAATGTATTGCTATTCAACCACATTTATGGGCCCGTTTGGACCCCAGCACACAGTAGCATCTACAGAGAAGAATATCCCAGGTGTAACAAGTTGTAAGAATATACCAATAGTTCTAAGAAGTTCCCTAGCACATAGTAGCATCTACAGAGAAGAATATACAACATGAGGGCAGCCACTGTAAAGACAACATGATAATGTACACTCATTGTATGTGTACATTATCATGTTGTCTTTACAGTGACTGTCCTCATTCAAGTGGCAATTACAGAAGGGACAGTCATTGTGAGATGTCCTCATTTGTGACAAGGATAGTCACACATGAGGACATCTCACAGTGATCGATTGTCCCTTGTGTAATTGCCACTTGAATGTATTTCTATTGAACCACATTAATGCTTTTCTTCTTCAACAAATGAGGATAGTCACTCTAAAGACAACATGATAATGTACACTCACTGTAAGGACAGTCACAAATGAGGACATCTCACAGTGACTGTCCCTTGTGTAATTGCCACTTGAATTACACAAGGGACAGTCATTGTGAGATGTCCTCATTTGTGACAAGGACAGTCAAACATGAGGACATCTCACAGTGATTGTCCCTTGTGTAATTGCCACTTGAATGTATTGCTATTCAACCACATTAATGCTTTTCTTCTTCAACAAATGAGGACAGTCACTCTAAAGACACCATGATAATGTACACTCACTGTAAGGACAGTCACAAATGAGGACATCTCATAGTGACTGTCCCTTGTGTAATTGCCACTTGAATGTATTGCTATTCAGCCACATTAATGCTTTTCTTCTTCAACAAATGAGGATAGTCACTCTAAGGACAACATGATAATGTACACTCACTGTAAGTGTACATTATCATGTTGTATTACAAATGGACCTTATGTTGGTCGGGATATAAGGGCAAAAAAAAAAAGGAACGTTGTCATTTGTGTTTTCAACAGCGCCGAGAGAGATTCCCTCCGCGAAATCAAGCGGGTTATCATTTGTGTTTTGAACAAAGCGGGTTGTCATTTGTGTTTTGAACAGCACCGAGAGAGATTCCCTCCGCGAAATCAAGCGGGTTGTCATTTGTGTTTTCAACAGCACCGAGAGAGATTCCCTCCGCAAAATCACAGCTACAATTTCTGAGTACGTTGGGTTTATTTTTCTTTTGTCATTATTATTTAATCTGGTATTCAGCTGTTAGAGAGCTAAAATACCCAGAAATGAGGACATATCTGTGTTGAATTTATTGTTAGCGGCTTTGGTTATTTAGAATGCTTCCCCACAATACTTAATTACACAAGGGACAGTCACTGTGAGATGTCCTCATTTGTGACAAGGACAGTCACACATGAGGACATCTCACAGTGACTGTCCCTTGTGTAATTGCCACTTGAATGTATTGCTATTCAACCACATTTATGGGCCCGTTTGGACCACGACACACAGTAGCGTCTACAGAGAAGAATATCCCAGGTGTAACAAGTTGTAAGAATATACCAACAGTTCTAAGAAGTTCCCTAGCACATAGTAGCATCTACAGAGAAGAATATACAACATGAGGGCAGCCACTGTAAAGACAACATGATAATGTACACTCATTGTATGTGTACATTATCATGTTGTCTTTATAGTGACTGTCCTCATTCAAGTGGCAATTACAGAAGGGACAGTCATTGTGAGATGTCCTCATTTGTGACAAGGATAGTCACACATGAGGACATCTCACAGTGATCGATTGTCCCTTGTGTAATTGCCACTTGAATGTATTGCTATTGAACCACATTAATGCTTTTCTTCTTCAACAAATGAGGACAGTCACTCTAAAGACAACATGATAATGTACACTCATTGTAAGGACAGTCACAAATGAGGACATCTCACAGTGACTGTCCCTTGTGTAATTGCCACTTGAATTACACAAGGGACAGTCATTGTGAGATGTCCTCATTTGTGACAAGGATAGTCACACATGAGGACATCTCACAGTGATCGATTGTCCCTTGTGTAATTGCCACTTGAATGTATTGCTATTGAACCACATTAATGCTTTTCTTCTTCAACAAATGAGGATAGTCACTCTAAAGACAACATGATAATGTACACTCACTGTAAGGACAGTCACAAATGAGGACATCTCACAGTGACTGTCCTTTGTGTGATTGCCACTTGAATGTATCGCTATTCAGCCACATTAATGCTTTTCTGCTTGAACAAATGAGGATAGTCACTCTAAAGACAACATGATAATGTACATGGGCTGTAAGTGTACATTATCATGTTGTCTTTACAGTGACTGTCCTCATTCAAGTGGAAATTACACAAGGGACAGTCACTGTGAGATGTCCTCATTTGTGACAAGGACAGTCACACATGAGGACATCTCACAGTGACTGTCCCTTGTGTAATTGCCACTTGAATGTATTGCTATTCAACAACATTTATGGGCCCGTTTGGACCGCGGCACATAGTAGCATCTACAGAGAAGAATATCCCAGGTGTAACAAGTTGTAAGAATATACCAACAGTTCTAAGAAGTTCCCTAGCACATAGTAGCATCTACAGAGAAGAATATGGGTCAACGAGGTTGACTTCAAAGCCATGCAATCTAATGGTAATAGTAATATCATAATTTGACATACTATCAGAAATACTTCCTAAATAGACTATTCAATCTTATAAGAGATGGATTCATGAGAACTATTATTTATGAAATATGAGTCAATGACTTTAATTAAAAAAATTACACAATCTAATTCTTGTAAAAATATCAAAATTTGACACATTGAAAATACCTTCCAAAAGTATCGTTAATTGATTAATATGAATCACTACTCATGAAATATAATTTTATAAACCTAATCTAAAAACTACACAATAAAAATCTTAATAGCAATATTGTAAGAAACTATTCCCAAAAGCAAGCCTAATAAAATTTGATGAAAATAATTTTTGTTTCACTCAACTTTGACATTCACAACTTCCTCTTTTATTATAATAAGAAAAAAAATGTCTTTTTAGATATACCTCATGAACCATACTCGAATAATCTATCATTTTTCTTCTCAAAAACATATTTGCAGAGCCTGCTTCTTTTACTTGTTTGTACTTTTATCTCTCTGATGGAAAGGGTTCCTTCAGGACACATTTTTCCAAGTTCACTGCTTGAGATATTTGAGGAGGGTTCCCCTGCTTGAGTATCCATCCAACCCATATTCGAGTAGTTCTACAATTGCACAGTCTAAATTAATAATACTGACAATTGAATGACGAATGATGATACATAGAATTGATATAAACTAATCCTAAAAACACTAAAACATTATTAATATATTTATATTTCATAAATAAAATTGATATAAAAGATTTGGAAAGATACATTAAAAAATAGAAAAACAGTAATTTATAATAGAAGGAAACTTAAATTGCTATTTTAAAAAAAAACAAGAGTCTTAAATCTTATCATTTTGTTTCATTATCATCCATAAGTACACACCTCTAGCATAATAATTATATTTTACCACCCATAAAATGAAAAAAAGATTTTCACAAGAGAAATTGAAGCTAGATTATAAAAATGAACCATCTTATTGGAAACTGGAACTGTTATCATACCCAAAAGGACTACAAAATTTCACCTTATCATACCCAGATTGTTGCTTTGCCTGGCGGAGGGAAATTTGATCAGTAAAATTGACACAGAGTATGTTGTCTCCATTGTCATGCTGGATAACAAAACACCAACTTTAATGGGCATGTACTATCCCTTGTGTAATTGCCACTTGAATGCATTGCTATTTGATGCAGGGGCATCCCTAATGCAAGCCAAAGACACCATGATTGAAGGAAGTTGCCATGAAGCCAAGGAGTCAAATCCTATCAATTGGAACATAAGATTTTCACCTTGGAGCTTTGAAGGATTGACTGGTGAAAGGTCCTTTTGATTGACAAATCAGAGTCTTTTTGAATGACAATAAATTAGAATAGGAGTTTTAGATGTTTTCTTGGTTTGTAATAAATATTAAGGATTGATCTTATCTCCTTATAAACATCCACTTGTTGGACACAAGACCCCTTGGTGACTTATAAACCTTGGGCATCTTTTGAGTCCTTGGATGAAATGAGCATAGTAAGTGTTTATTAGGTGTCTTTTAGATGTTGTTAAGAAGTTTGAAGGTCCAAAATAACTTTAATAAGGTTCCTAAAGTTTCACAACACATTTTTAACCTTCTCGGCAAAGTTGTTTGCAAAGTTGTAATGCAACTTTAAAAGTTGCTTAGCAAAGTTGACATTTGTTGGATAAACTGTTCTAACCACCTAGATGGTTGAACCAACATTTGGAGAGCCTATTTTAGGCTTCAAATGGTCGAAGACAGACAGAGAACCAGTATTGTAATCATTTTGCTTTCATAAAAAATAAAAATAACCCTGTTTTAGTGCATTTCTGGTGAAAAACAAACTCTGTACGGCTGTACGGATGGTGGTTGGATGATAAAATTTGCCTGGAAGTTGTAATAGTGACATCTGATGCTTTGGAAGTTGGTTTGATTGATTCTCTTTGTTTTATATCTAAGTTATTTCAAATTTTCTGTGCATTGTTTACAAACCCTCATTTTCAAGGTTTGACTGATGTAAAGACCTTAACTCACGTTTCAACCATTGGAATTCCTTCTTCCTTGGTGGAATGAGAGTTAACGATGTATATTTGTATATTCTAAAAGCCCTGACTACTCTGCATCACTATTGAACCACATTAATGCTTTTTTCCTTCAACAAATGAGGACAGTCACTGTAAAGACAACATGATAATGTACACTCACTGTAAGGATAGTCACAAATGAGGAAATCTCAGAGTGATTATCCCTTGTGTAATTTCCACTTGAATACATTTCTATTGAACCACATTAATGCTTTTTTCCTTCAAGTGGCAATTACACAAGGGATAGTCACTGTGAGATGTCCTCATTTGTGACAAGGACAGTCACACATGAGGACATCTCACAGTGACTGTCCCTTGTGTAATTGCCACTTGAATGTATTGCTATTCAACCACATTTATGGGCCTGTTTGGACCACGGCACACAATAGCATCTACAGAGAAGAATATCCCAGGTGTAACAAGTTGTAAGAATATACCAACAGTTCTAAGAAGTTCCCTAGCACATAGTAGCATCTACAGAGAAGAATATACAACATGAGGGCAGCCACTGTAAAGACAACATGATAATGTACACTCATTGTATGTGTACATTATCATGTTGTCTTTACAAGGATAGTCATTTGTGACAAGGATAGTCACACATGAGGACATCTCACAGTGATCGATTGTCCCTTGTGTAATTGCCACTTGAATGTATTGCTATTGAACCACATTAATGCTTTTCTTCTTCAACAAATGAGGACAGTCACTCTAAAGACAACATGATAATGTACACTCACTGTAAGGACAGTCACAAATGAGGACATCTCACAGTGACTGTCCCTTGTGTGATTGCCACTTGAATGTATTGCTATTCAGCCACATTAATGCTTTTCTTCTTCAACAAATGAGGATAGTCACTCTAAAGACAACATGATAATGTACACGGGCTGTAAGTGTACATTATCATGTTGTCTTTACAGTGACTGTCCTCCTTCAAGTGGCAATTACACAAGGGATTTGTGTTTTCATTTGTGTTTTCAACAGCGCCGTAACCCTCCGCGAAATCACATCGGGATATAAGGGCAAAACAAACAAGAACATTGTCATTTGTATTTTCAACAGCGCCGAGAGATATAAACAAACTTAAAACTCAGACTTAAGAAAGATGAAGGCAATGCTTCAAAAGGCCGATGCCCTAAATATGGGAAAACACAATACCACCATTAAACGATGCCCTAGTCACCGTATCAATGCTGCCAGCTCCGTACCAGTATGCTGACTGCTCACTTTCATCCTGTGATAAAGGTAACTTCATTAATCATACTTGAAATGGCAGCATACGAACTAAAGCTGATGAACATTTATAAACTAAAAGTTTAAAACTACAGATTACAAATGTAGTAGTTTCATACGAAAAGAACTTGATGTCTGAAATTTACCATTAGAAGTATCCAAAGGAATACCACAGTACTGTTGAACTTGGAGAATCGGAGATGAAGTACACAGCAAGGTTCAACAGCTGTAAGGACTGTTACACCATCTTTAGCATTTGAATACATTTTCTCCTTGGCTTCTGGTGGATCCTCAAAGACCCCCAATGACGTTTTCCCTACAATTATCAATTGTTTGTCAGTATGAGATATTAATAAATAAACATTAATCACAATATTAGGCAAACAATGTTCTTGATGTCTGAATCTAAATCACAGAAAGCTCTAATAAAGCAGTTCTCAGTTTCACATTAAACTAAGTTTCAATTTCAAATGGTTATAATAATTTTTGCAAGTTATAAGTAGCTGGTTACAGTATATGACATAAAAAGAAAAAAAATCATTTCTATTCTTTTCTTCTTTTTCTCTTTCAACGAAGCTTTTGCACCACACAAATGCATACCAAGAATTTCTCAGGAGGTTTCAAGACCATTGCATACCAAACTTCTTCTCTGTAGATGCTACTGTGTGTCGTGGTCCAAACGGGTCCAAATAGACCTAGTGACTCTAGTAGGTCTCCAAAACCTGTTCTGCAGCAATAACTCTTCAATTTGACAAAGGACCTTATGAACTTATATGTTTTTTGAGTACCCTTTTTGATGTTCTAACAATCCTCCAACTCCCAGACCTTGACTCCACTCCAGAGCATATCAATGTCCTTATTGAGTCCGCAGACCTAATGCATGCCTTTGGGTGTGGGTTCCAAAACAAGGCATTGAAAATGGGTGCATGAAACCAAGATCAGAGTTTGAAGATGTCCACCATGCTCTAAAGATCTAGATTCAACAAGGTTTGAGGTCCTTTACTTGCCGCTACCCTCTGATCTTGCATAATCCATCAACTCCTAGTCAAGAACATTGAGATTCTTGACCTAGGGCTTGCTCTTGAAATTCTCTGGCTTAGTATCCTGTTCCAAAGCTTTTAAAATATGAAAATAAACCCCCTTAACTTGCATTTTACAAAGAACAGAGGATATCCTATGGTTTATTTGCAAGTTAAGGCCATTTGAATGCAATAACCCAAAAAATGAGGGTTTGACAGAACAACAGATAAGAAAAAGGAATAACTTTGATATAAGGTGTCTTGAATCTACCAAATAAACTCTCAAAGCATAAGATATAAATACTCTAACTTCCACACTGGTCTGCCCTCCCTTTCACATCCGTACACTGTACAGTGCTTGAAGGAAATGCACAAAAAAGGCTCTGAAATAGTGGCTCTATCTGACAGAGAGTCCATGCTAGGCTTCATGACTAACCTAGAGCACATTCCTTGTTATGGAGGAAGTTTGAATGGTGAAGAACTTATGGAATGGATAGAGGACCTAGATAACCATTTTGACTACAAGTATCTTATTAATAACCATTTTGACTACAAGTATCTTATGGATAGAGGACCTTGATAACCATTTTGACTCATTTAGTATCTTATTGAGCTTCACTTTGTTTCGAGAATATAGTTTAATATTCTCTACTAAACAGGGCCAACCATGTGAAGGTGGAAGCTCATTTGGCCCCACCCCCCTCATCAGTTGTTTTGTTCTTTGTTCTTGATGATCTCAAATTCCTATGCTGCTGCAAAGGGGGGTCCTCTACAATAACAAATAAAAGAGTTAATTTAAAATATTTAATTATAATTGTTACAAGTATTTAATTATTTTAAAGAACATAACTGTGGCGCTCTTTAATTACCTGATCTGGCCACATCATTTTGTCTAGACTCAACCTCAACATGCTCATGAGCACCGACCCCTCGATCCTCTACAGTTGCTATACAAAATGTTACATTAATCCAAACACCAATTGTAATTACATATAAAAATTTTAATAGCAAATGTATACCTCCACCACTAGGATGCACATCATGCGAACCTTCATTATGCATAGATTGTGTAGAAGGATTGTCAGGCTGCATTCCAATATCCTACACATTGTTATCATTGCTTTCTTAAAACAGATATACTCACTTTATATTAGAACTTAACATCAAATAGACTAATTGGTAAAGTATTCAATTTGAAATAAATTTCATTTAGCTTATTTACTTGTGGCTCAGGTGCATCATTATTTGAACCTTGCACACTGATTTCAGCTCGTAGCCGTTCAGCCACGGCTCTATAGCCTTGTTGGAAGCCAATTCTCTTGTCCTCTTCTGTGAGGCATCTATTGAACTCTGACCCCTACATTTTTTCTTGGTATGGTGAATTTTACTTGCATTGTTTGATCAAAAAAAATTTCCTTGCAATATATAAAAAAATTGATACAAGTTTTCATTTACTAATACTTACAACTCGTGCTTGAAGTTTGGAAAAACCACCAGAGTCGAGCTTGTGTGTCCCATGCTTTTCTAATCTTGCCTTTGTTGCCTTTGATGTGTCAGGCAATCTATGAAAAGTTTGAAATATGTTAGAGACCAATATAGGAAAAATTTAGAGGTTAATTAGTACATAATTACATTCTCAAAAGTATCACATACCTTGCTCTACTCTCTATTGGCGTAATTCCTTTTTTCATGTTGGCTTTATACTTTCCATCCAAAATCAAACCCTGCCACTCAGCCTCAAGAACACAGGGCGGACGCTCGTGCCTTGGGTTAACCTCTAAATATTTCCTGTACTGGTCCCTAATATACTTCAAACATAAACCATCTCTTTCAAGGAGCTTGTTTCTCTCGAATGCACGAGGTCCAAAAAGCTGGGTCATACTATCTACAAGATCATCCTTCAACTTTTTATCTTGGTTATTCCACCTTTTAAGTAAAAAAAAACATGTTAGACTCATAAATGAAGAGAAGCTACCTTTAATATAGTTCAAGAAATTGATGAAAAGGAAAACTATTCTAGCAATGATATGAAATCAAAATAGTGGTTTGGGGTTTTAGTTAGGATATGATGTTCCACCATGTACGTATGGTGGGCCCGAATATCCGCAAACACTCGTCACCAAGTTTTCGCCAAAAAATATCATTCCCTACAAAATAATCATGGGATCATTAGTCGATGAAGAGTGATCAAAAACTAAATTACTATTATATCACTATAGAATAATAATAACTTTAAAGTACCTGGAAGTTTGGATACTTTTAAGGGAACGCCTTCATCGTCGCTGATGATCAATACGCAATCCTTCACCGTTCCCGTACTAGGAACACGGGAACATCCAGGAAATGATGTTGCATCGGGACTTGTTGCATCTCCTATTGCAAAAAATGAAAACCATTATCAAATGCCTCCAAGAAATAATACTTCAAGGGAAATAAATTGGTGCAGAGCACCCATGGCACAAACACAATCAAGGGATTTACATCGTAAACACATAACACTTAAACACATAACAAAGAGAGAAAAAGAGGGATTTGTGTACCAGTAGATGGTGCAACAGTTGGTGCATTTAGGCTGTGTGTTGTTGACATGGCAGTCGGCAAGACATTTGTGGCTGTCCTGGATGGAGGCGGCGTTGTCATATCATCATGGAAAGGAGCTGAAGAATAAAATTGTTAGAGCATGCATAAATATAGAACGCGTGGACTAGCATGGACAAGATTGTTAGAGCATTAAAAAAAAAGATTGTTCGAGCATGTATTGTCAATGATTATGATCATTCCTATATATATTCAGTGGAAAACACAAGTGGGGAATGGAACATGTGATCTACCCGAACCACTTGCAATACCGGCCTCATCATGGGAATGGGGTTCAAAATTACGCAAATAACTCTGTAAAGACAATGCATCCATATTTTAATTAATGTCATAAAAGAGCATAACATAAAAACCATTATTGAACTCTTGTAATAATTAAAAATTTCATTAATACTTACTTTAAAGTTTTCAGAAGTGCGCAACAACTCAGCTGCCCTGTCTTTTATTTCCTGAGTCTGAGGATGTATGGATACCAAACGTAGAAGTTCTTTCCCAATTTTCTTTAGCAGCTTTTTAATGGAACCGATCGGGTCATCGGTCTCTGCTAAATCAATAAAAAAAGGGTCCACAAGGGGGGACTCCTGAGGGACTGCAGGTTGCTTTCCCTCTCTCCGACCACCGGCCCTCTATGACAACAATAGTATTAGTATTATCAAAATTACTCCAAAATAATGAAGAAAATAACATTAAAAAAAATAACATTTTGCTTCTATCTAGTTTGCACAATTACAATGAATTTTACCTGCTCATGTGTAGATGAGCTAGGAATATCGTCACCATCACCTTCGGGCGGTTGCTCCATATTGTGCCCCTGTGTCAAAGATCAAGTATAAAAATGTTAGCCAAAAATTTAATAACTAAATGGTATGTTGGAGTCATTGATTAGAAGTTGGTTTAATAGTATGTACCACCCCCATGATAGTAGCCTCGTTTGTATCTATGCGGTTCAAATTGTAATCAATAAGCAGCTCTTCCCCTGCACGTATTGATTTTATCGCACAGATGAATACACGATTTCCCTCGCGCGCCTCAAATATGCAATTGGGTTGCTTTATAGTTGACCCAGGTCGTGTACTATTTATAAAACCCGCAATATTCCCTGTTGCTTTTGGCCTTCCATCAATGTATATAGCCACACTTTTACTTTGATTATTGTCTTCCTGTTGTATATAATTTGCCGAGAGTGCATACCTACGCATACTTTTTTTATATTGAACAATATGCATCCAACTTTTGTAATCGTAACATGGTCCAACATACTCCATCAATTCAGAAACTTTGTTGTAAGACACCTTTATGCCATCCATAGAAAATAGGCCCAAACCATGTAATGATGATGGTGCTATGCGATATATCCTCTCATTAACACAAAAACCAATGTTTATTGGAGGAATTTCCTTGGGTACCCAATGTTTCTGTAGATGTTGGTACCTCAAGGGCACCTCGATGTTGCCTTTCGTCTCATCATCATAAGAACATGACCCCCCTTGAGCAAGGAAAAATTTCATGTGTTTATTGAATTTCCTTCTAGTCCTTTGACCTCTAGTTAATCTCCCTATTCTAGATAAACTGCATGTCTCACTTTCCTCTTCTATTCCTATATTTCCCTCACTCGAGGAAGACACTTCTGACAAATACCTATTTGCTGGTACCTGCAAATGGGAGAGATCTTAGAAGACATCAATCTTACTATTGATAAGTGTATTAAATAGACTTTCTATAAGGTGTATTGACTTAGACCTGTCGATCCATGAGACTGTGCGGGATGCTCTTGAAAGGGGTTCAATTTCCTGCAAATGTAATTCAATTATCGTGAGCATAATCACATCATAATCATAATCACATCCATCATAAGCATCACATAAAAATTAAAAACATTAAAACGTACACATTATAACACTTATAGCTTTTAAATAGATAATGAATAAACTATGTAACCATTTAAGACAAATATATTTCTATCAAGAAATGAATATTAAATACATTAAGGATTGATGGCATACCTTTAAATTTCATCATCATCATCCTCATCATCATCATCATCATCATCCTCGTCATCGTCGTCATCATCATCGTCCTCGTCGTCGTCGTTGTTGTCGTCATCATCAACATCATCATCATCAACATCAACATCATCTTCATCATCATCATCAGTAGCAGCATCATCTTCTTCTTCTTCTTCTTCATGAAAATTTGTCTCAGGAACATCATCCAATAATTGTCGATCATGATCATCATCTACATCATCTTCTACTTCTTCGGTATCTTCTTCTTCCATCGCATTATACTTTATCGGCCTTCCTCTCGGTTCATGTCTAACAACAAATGACCAACCCAGTTTATGTGAAACCTCTGAGTAAAATACCTGTTCACATTGGCTTGGAAGAACATAGGGCTCATCCCCAACTGGCTCAAACGACCTTGTATTAACCATTGTAAATCCATTATCATGTTCAATAACAGTTCTATTAGGATCATTTGGATTAAGTCGTAGCCTGTACCATTTGACAACGAAGAGTACTAATTTGAAGGAACTAAAGTCGCACTCAAGTATATCATCCAAAATGCCATAGTATTGATTTTTAGACTCTTGAGGATCTAAGTCATTTCTAGATGAAATATTAGTCACTTGAAAGACTGCAGTTATTCCAGAATCACAAGTTTTCTTCGTGTCATCCAACACTTTGACGCGAAATTTTTGACCATTACAGAACATACCCTTGTGGTGTTTAACCTGCAATAATATGTGAAACATGTCAAAATTATTATATCATGAGTTGATAAACATACGGGTGATTAATAATTTTGTACGTACCTAGAAATCTCTTAAACCATATGCTAAATCTATTTCCCTTTGCGTAACATTAGAATCTCCATTACGATGAGCTTCTTTAACCAATGAAGATACACCTTCCCATGTTAATGTGTGACCAGAATGTTGACATCGTTCAATCCATACCGTCATCCAATCAAGATTGTTTGCAATATACAAATGTAGTGCATCCCACTCTCGAGCAACTATACAAAAAAAAAATAGACGACTTACAACCGATTTATTTTGAAGATTAAGAAATAATTTATTACAATAACATCTTATAATTTATTACCTGTCACTTTCCTCAATCTACCTTTCCCCATCAAGTACTCCCCTTTGAATTTTTTAAAAGGGTCGAGATCCCAAATGCGATCTACATGGATATTTGAAGCAAACTTAGGAAGATATTCAATAATGTACACCATAGTCTGGTATACCATGTATCCCTCTACCATAGAACCCTCAGGATGTGCTCTTTGTCGAACCAAAGCCTTCAAAGATTTCAAGTGCCTCTCAACCATCCACATTGACCTAGTGTGTGCAGGTCCACACAATTCAATCTCCTCAACTTGGTGTATGAGGTAGTGTTCTTGTGCATTGAAAAAAGTTGGAGGTAGACACTTTTGCATTTCACACAATAAATGAGGAATTCTTCTCTTCCAATAGTTTATATCTTCTTTATGGATTTCTTTAGATGACAACCACCTACATTAAGAGATTCAAGTCACAAAAAATATATAAATACGAGACTTTACAAAATAATATACAATAGATTACATAGCAAGAAAAACAAATCGCGAATATAATAAATATATACAACAAATTGAACAGATATTACTGCTTACCTCATGTATTTTCCAAGATCATATATCACTTGTTTGATGTTATTGTTGAAGTGCTCTGGGAGAGATAGAGGTAGCACGTACTGCAGTAATTATAAACCAATCATTTCATTATTTTCCAACATAACATAATGAATAGTACACGTAGTTTATGAATATATTGTAAATACAGAAGAACATAACTTACCTTGATGAAAGTATGCCAATCATGCGTTTTGAGCCCTGGCCCAAATTCACTTTTCTTTGATATGAGATTGCTTATGTTCCCAGCAAATCCTGTGGGAAATCGAATTTTTCGTATGACTTCTTTTATGGCATCACTTTGCTACTCCGTTAATAACCAAGGAAGGGCACTTATATTAATCTGATCTCTATTGCTATTTGAGTGAATGAAATTCTTCAGTGCATGATTGGATTCATGAATGTCATTACAAATTTTGACAATTTTTTCTTTGTCACGCCTTCCATCCAGTATTTTCCACAATGTCTCTGTTATATTCTTTCCAACATGCATAAGATCAAACAAATGCACAATTTGTAGGTCCTCGTAGTAGGGAAACCTACTAAATTGTCTGGGATAGCTTTTTAGTCCCTTTGGAAGGTTGTCAGTAGTGCCTTGACGACCTTCACGATCATCAATTACATAATTAGTAAACAAAAATCACAATAGAAATATATAAATTACAAACATAAACCATTAAGTGGAACGACATTACCTCGATGATTAATTCTATTATATTCCAACTTCCATAGGCGAGGTGTCATTCTTCGTGGCTTTGATGTAGTCTCTTCTTTCCCATTGAAAAGATGTTTTTCCATACTTCGATACTTATGATTCCTGTGGAGGAAGTGTCTGTACTCATCAAACACATGCTTTCCTAAACTTTTTGAATGACGAGATTTCATCTTTGGACCACAAACTGGACATGCAAATTTTCCCTTTGTTTGAAGACCTACAAGATAATGATATAATTGGATTATTAAATATGTTGATTTTTATAATTAGAATTATCATGCGCAACTTGAATTCACTATAACATACCACAAAAATGTGTTAGCCCTGGGGCATCATGTATTGTCCATACAAGTATTGCATGGAATTGAAATTGTCTTTGTCCTATTGGTCTAGACACGTCATACATAGTGACACCGTTCCATAACTCCACCAACTCGTCAATAAGAGGCTCAATATATACATTCATATCTTTAACTTGATATTTACCTACTTGAATGAACAGTAACATTACATAATTATTGTGACCATTTTACTGTAAGATTTGTAAGTACATGTAAATTAATAACTATCAAATGATAAAATACCTGGAACAATCATTGCCAACATAATGTGCTCCCTCTTTATTGACATCCACGGAGGAATGTTATTGTTGATAACAAAAACAGGCCACACCGAGCAAACAGATCTCATCTCTCCAAATGGATTGACACCATCCGCTGCCAATGAAAGCCTGAGATTACAAGGTTCTTCTTTGAAGTGTTGCCACTTTTCCTCTATGTGCATAAATGCCGAACCATCCGCAGGGATTCGAATAATGTCATCTCGACTTCTATTGCGTGCATGGTAATCCATAAATTGTGCCAAGCTAGTACACCTGAATAATTGTCGCATCCGTGGAATAATGGGGATGTAACGAAGAACCTTGTGAGGCACCTTTTTTGTTATTCGATCTGTTCGATATCTACTCGTATGACATACAGGGCATTGTGTTGCAAATTCATGTTCTTTATAATATATAATATGATCATTGGGACAAGCATGTATTGCTTGATACTCCATTCCAATATCTTTCATAATAGCAGATAATTCTCGATATGAGCGAGGTAGAATATTTGATGGTGGTAACAAAAACTCGCCTATCAATCTACAGCAAAAAATATAAGTTGTTAATATAAACAATATTAGTGGTACATTATTCACCCTTTGTTAACTATAAAGACATATATGACATACCTTAACATACGTGACATTGTTATGTTGGATAAACCATTCATAACCTTCAAGTTCAACAACAACAATACAGCAGAGAGAAGAGTTGTTTGGGAGTCTTTGTATAGGGGCTCGTATGCCTTCTCAAGTAGAGGTACATCAAGGCTATCATCATCATCATGATCAGATCCGCTTGGACTAAATGTGTCATGGATCAATGTATTTATACCATCATCTTCAATTGTGTTTTCTGGCGCATGATCGTCATCTTCCATGGGATCATTATCTTCACCTTGGATATTCGCACCCCCATGTTCCTCCATATCATGTACTTCCCTGGGGAGATCAACCTATATAAAATTGATTAACATAAATAAACCATGATCTTCAACTCATCATCAAGTGATTTCATATGTATATAAATTGTTAAAATGATATAATGAACAACTTACCAGTGGATGATAGTCATGCCCCCCTTCAATGTGACCATTCTCCCTACAATGTCTCTTAACTGTTTTGATTAGCAATCTTCTACGGTTTAAGCCCTTACAAATTTTGCAGGGACAATAACATTTTCCATCACCTTTTCTTTTCAAGTTAGACCACAATCTAGCGATTGTCTCCCTATTTTGTTCTTCACTTATATTATCTGACATGATCGTTCTTCGCAGGAAGCAAAAATTGGGCTATGAAAACTTCGGTCTACAACTTTCAGTGACTAAGCAAAATTGTCAAAAGTACACAAAACATATAAGCTACAAGGCCTTCTTGCTTAGCTCTAGAAGCTCTCTAGCAATCAAAACATATAAGCTACAAGGCCTAACAGCAATTTCAAAACATATAAGCTACAAGGCAAGACATATTACATGACATGGCAAAAGGATTAAAATATACATTAGATTAAAAAATATACAATTTTCAAACCTGAGCGTGCGGCTATAACTCGTGCAATGGTCTTCTTGCTTAGCTTTAGAAGCTCTCCAGCAGTCAAAACATATAAGCTACAAGGCCTAATAGCAATTTCAAAACAAGGGTCATCAAAAGAACCAAAAACAATGTGTGCAAACAATACCTTGTGAAGTGGTATAGACAATTAGAAGATGCTACTATGTGCTAGGGAACTTCTTAGAACTGTTGGTATATTCTTACAACTTGTTACACCTGGGATATTCTTCTCTGTAGATGCTACTGTGTGCCGTGGTCCAAACGGGCCCATAAATGTGGTTGAATAGCAATACATTCAAGTGGCTTACACAAGGGACAGTCACTGTGAGATATCCTCATGTGTGACTGTCCTTGTCACAAATGAGGACATCTCACAGTGACTGTCCCTTGTGTAATTGCCACTTGAATGAGGTCAGTCACTGTAAAGACAACATGATAATGTACACATACAATGAGTGTACATTATCATGTTGTCTTTACAGTGGCTGCCCTCATGTTGTATATTCTTCTCTGTAGATGCTACTACGTGCTAGGGAACTTCTTAGAACTGTCGGTATATTCTTACAACTTGTTACACCTGGGATATTCTTCTCTGTAGATGCTACTGTGTGTCGTGGTCCAAACGGGCCCATAAATGTGGCTGAATAGCAATACATTCAAGTGGCAATTACACAAGGGACAGTCACTATGAGATGTCCTCATGTGTGACTGTCCTTGTCACAAATGAGGACATCTCACAGTGACTGTCCCTTGTGTAATTAAGTATTGTGGGGAAGCATTCTAAATAACCAAAGCCGCTAACAATAAATTCAACACAGATATGTCCTCATTTCTGGGTATTTTAGCTCTCTAACAGCTGAATACCAGATTAAATAATAATGACAAAAGAAAAATAAACCCAACATACTCAGAAATTGTAGCTGTGATTTTGCGGAGGGAATCTCTCTCGGCGCTGTTGAAAACACAAATGACAACCCGCTTGATTTCGCGAAGGGAATCTCTCTCGGTGCTGTTCAAAACACAAATGACAACCCGCTTTGTTCAAAACACAAATGATAACCCGCTTGATTTCGCGGAGGGAATCTCTCTCGGCGCTGTTGAAAACACAAATGACAACGTTCCTTTTTTTTTTTGCACTTATATCCCGACCAACATAAGGTCCATTTGTAATACAACATGATAATGTACACTTACAGTGAGTGTACATTATCATGTTGTCCTTAGAGTGACTATCCTCATTTGTTGAAGAAGAAAAGCATTAATGTGGCTGAATAGCAATACATTCAAGTGGCAATTACACAAGGGACAGTCACTATGAGATGTCCTCATTTGTGACTGTCCTTACAGTGAGTGTACATTATCATGGTGTCTTTAGAGTGACTGTCCTCATTTGTTGAAGAAGAAAAGCATTAATGTGGTTGAATAGCAATACATTCAAGTGGCAATTACACAAGGGACAATCACTGTGAGATGTCCTCATGTGTGACTGTCCTTGTCACAAATGAGGACATCTCACAATGACTGTCCCTTGTGTAATTCAAGTGGCAATTACACAAGGGACAGTCACTGTGAGATGTCCTCATTTGTGACTGTCCTTACAATGAGTGTACATTATCATGTTGTCTTTAGAGTGACTGTCCTCATTTGTTGAAGAAGAAAAGCATTAATGTGGTTCAATAGCAATACATTCAAGTGGCAATTACACAAGGGACAATGTCATGAGCCGTGACATATTGAACTTAGTATAATAATAAAATGATTAGATGATATATAATAATCTATTATTAACGGTATATAACAATAATATATAATTATTATCAAAAGATAATAATAATATATAGTTAGCATAATAAGTAATATGTTAATTAAATAATATTAAAATATTAATAAATAATATAATTATGATTATAATTATAATATAAATTAATAATAAATAATTATTAATAAATTATATATATTATATTATAATAATATATTAAGTAATAATATTAAATCAATTATTGATATAATAATTTTAATATATAAATAATATTAATAAACCTCTCAATATAAAACAATATGTTATCACTATAATAATATTTATTATAATATTATTAATATTACTAACATCATTAATTATAATATTTAATAATAACAATAACATTAATAAATATAATAATAATAATAATAACGTTTAAAGCAATATCGAATATCTGTAATCGATATACATCTACATTAAACATCTGCATTATCTATCACGATGAGGAACGAAGAAGTGATACAACAATCACTAGTCTTTACACATCGATACCATGAGAGGATGATTAATGAACCAAATACTATGAAGTCAAGATCAACATGATATGAATAAGGGATAGGTCGCTATGGGTTTCAGAAGATGTATTGATAAGCAAGAAGGATAACCATTCATATATTATAAATAATCATTAATTGCACAAGTTTAGACAATGACATATCCGATAAAGCAATATCAAACATGAAGACCCGCTAGCAAATATGCACCATCACTTCCTATGTTATCATGACAATAACATAAACTAGATTGAATTCTACTATCTATATCAATAGACACCACATAGGAGGATATCGACTAAAGGATTGAAAGATTATCGATTGTCTGAGATAAACCACATCTTGTAGAAACACAAAAGCATCAGTGATTATATCACAAGCTATTGATGAATGAGGCATCAGTCATGGATAATAAGTACAATGTATCCTTAAGTATTAACAGGAATGGAAGTCAATTTGAAGATCAAACTCCATTACCAGCAATCAACCAATAAATGGACAATTATCAGAAAATGATATCGACTTATATCAGAGTAGAAAGATTGGATATCATCATAACAATATGGGATAAGGCAAGAGTTAATATCGATTGACTAAATACTAATGATAGTTAGACCAAACTAATACAAACACAATGGATGTTAACTACTGGTTGCACTACCAATTAGGGAAGATTACCTTCATAAAAAGATTTGATATTGAGTCAATCTGGGAGTTATCTATGATCAGAAAATAATGAAATAATATTATGTGAACTGTCGGATTATGGAAAGGTGTGCTTAACAAAGGGACATGGAGGAAGAAACAAGACACGTCTCATTCATAGCATCTCTTCATTTGTTAAAGACAATATAAGAATGCATTCTCGTCAGTCACTCAAGGCATCATTAGAACTTTATTTACTTATCCATATTTGGATATACTCAATAGAGCATCTGCCTTTGGCAGTTTGGTTTCAAGTTTATCATTGCAGATCAGAGACAACACCATGATTGCACAGATAGAAAGGATAGTCAGAAACAGCATCAATATTTGAAGTTGCAAGCATATAATTCAGAATCTGAAATAGCAACATATCACTCATAGCGATATTACACATTTGCATAATTACATCATCATATCAGACACAGCAAATACATTGCTGTAAGCAATACTTATTGATTGTATATCGATATTGTTTATATCAGACATACCATCATTATACTATCACTATAAGTGATAGGAAACATCATATTCATAGCATATTTCATATCATTATATCCGACAGTGCTATTAAACATATTGGTATCAATATCATCTTGCACACATATTGTGATTGAATCTGAAATAGCGGTTGATATCTTAAGTAACCTCCATTACTTAGTTTAATTGTAAGTATCTGATAGAGTAAGTCTGAGAAGTGGAGTAATTGTTCCTGTTTTCCAAGTTAGCCAAAAAGGGGACATTACAGACAATCACGGTGAGATGTCCTCATGTGTGACTGTCCTTGTCACAAATGAGGACATCTCACAATGACTGTCCCTTGTGTAATTCAAGCGGCAATTACACAAGGGACAGTCACTGTGACATGTCCTCATTTGTGACTGTCCTTACAGTGAGTGTACATTATCATGTTGTCTTTAGAGTGACTGTCCTCATTTGTTGAAGAAGAAAAGCATTAATGTGGTTCAATAGCAATACATTCAAGTGACAATTACACAAGGGACAATCACTGTGAGATGTCCTCATGTGTGACTATCCTTGTCACAAATGAGGACATCTCACAATGACTGTCCCTTATGTAATTCAAGCGGAAATTACACAAGGGACAGTCACTGTGAGATGTCCTCATTTGTGACTGTCCTTACAGTGAGTGTACATTATCATGTTGTCTTTAGAGTGACTGTCCTCATTTGTTGAAGAAGAAAAGCATTAATGTGGTTTAATAGCAATACATTCAAGTGGCAATTACACAAGGGACAATCACTGTGAGATGTCCTCATGTGTGACTGTCCTTGTCACAAATGAGGACATCTCACAATGACTGTCCCTTGTGTAATTCAAGCAGCAATTACACAAGGGACAGTCACTGTGAGATGTCCTCATTTGTGACTATCCTTACAATGAGTGTACATTATCATGTTGTCTTTAGAGTGACTATCCTCATTTTTTGAAGAAGAAAAGCATTAATGTGGTTCAATAGCAATACATTCAAGTGGCAATTACACAAGGGACAGTCACTGTGAGATGTCCTCATTTGTGACTGTCCTTACAGTGAGTGTACATTATCATGTTGTCTTTAGAGTGACTGTCCTCATTTGTTGAAGAAGAAAAGCATTAATGTGGTTCAATAGCAATACATTCAAGTGGCAATTACACAAGGGACAATCGATCACTGTGAGATGTCCTCATGTGTGACCTTTGTGAAGGCAAGTGCCAATTTGTACCCAAGTTACCAATATTGTGGCAAAAGTGGGAATGAAGCATTTAGGGGTCAAATTGGGCAAAGAAGTGTAGAAGTGGCCTATGTGAGGTCTAAATAGCCTAACTAAGTCATGGTTAGGGTCTTATGGTGTTTGAACAATAAGTTTTGAACCAAAATCCCAAAGGTTGTAACAAGTTGTCAATGTTGTCATTCACAACATTGACAACATTTGTGCAAGGGAGCATTTTCGAGTAAGATGGTTATGTAACTATATGAAACCATTGAATTAGGCATCAGATCAACTATAAGAGGCCTCCATCGATCTGTGCAAAAGGTTGGGGGGAAAAACATTTGGAATTAAGAAGATTTGTAGAGTAACACGGTTTTAGTGAATTCTTGAGTTTTTTTGTTTCTTTGTTTTCAGTTGATTAATGGATTAGATAGCTCGCAGTGTCTATTGGAAAAGTTAGTACAAGTTGTTTTTTTATTCTGTGTTGTGTTTTTTTTGAGTTTTGAAGCATTCCAACTAGTTTGTTAATTCTTTTGTTAAGTACCCTATCATTGGTTTGAACCAGGCAGGTTGAACAAATGGAGTCTTAGCTCATCATTCCATTGTCAATTTTGTATGGGCTCTTGGAATGGGTGAGGAGACTCCATGTACTATATGTTTGGAAGGAGGGGCCCTGGGAAGCTCATTTTCTATGTTTGCAATGATGTCCTAGGTGAGTCAGTTGAGCACAGTTAGGGATGACAAATCATTACAAGAAGATTACAACAAGTTGAATGCATTGGTTGCTTCAACTAAAATCTCATGGAGAGGTAGACACACATCTAAAGAAGCCCCAAGTCAAATTAGAAGATTGGGTGAGTTTCTTTGGCTGCTAAGAAAATAAACTCTTAGTCAGACTGTCCAAGTTGTGTCAAAATACTTGTTTTCAGGCATGGCTGTAGCAGTTGGTGTACAAAAAATCTAGGAGGAGAAGACCTTAGATATCTTGGAGTTCTCAATAAAGGGCATCTGAATCCTAAGCCCTTTAGGTGGCTTAATATAAACAAAAAGGCTTGACAAAGGCCTAATTGCTAGCAGCCTATTTTTGGGTGCAATTGGCATGCATGGTTTGATGAACCGGATTGAAGTACTGATGAAAAGTATAGGTGAAGGAGTAATATTGAAACCAATAGAGGTCCTAGTGGCCAGCCTCTCCATGGAGTAAAGTTCTAGTTGAATGTGTTTCAATTTGTGAAGACAAGACTAGGAGTGTCCTAGTAGCTAGATTGGTATTGAGCAGAGTTCGTTGTATTTCTTGTTGGTGTGCACTAGTTGAAGGAGTGGGATCTTGGGTAGAGATACCTAAAGAGTGTAGGGATAGTTAAGTACCCTATCAAGTCAAAACATTGGCCTAAAGAGACCCTAGTGAAGGATAGGGAGTGAGCAAGACAAAGTGTTACATCAATTAACAAGATCATTTTTTGGTAATTGTGTACATTATCATGTTGTCTTTACAGTGACTGTCCTCATTTGTTGAAGAAGAAAAGCATTAATGTGGTTCAATAGCAATACATTCAAGTGGAAATTACACAAGGGAATATCACTATGAGATGTCCTAAGTGTGACTGTCCTTGTCACAAATGAGGACATCTCACAGTGACTGTCCCTTGTGTAATTGCCACTTGAATGAGGACAGTCACTGTAAAGACAACATGATAATGTACACAAGTACCGTGAAGGTAGTCGCAAGTTAGGGCTGTTTCATTGCATACCCGAAACAATGAAGACATTACAGTCCACAAAATGTTTGTGCTTGAAAGATGAACAAATAAAATTAAACTTCTAAATAACCAAAGCCGCTAACAATAAATTCAACACAGATATGTCCTCATTTCTGGGTATTTTAGCTCTCTAACAGCTGAATACCAGATTACATAATAATGACAAAAGAAAAATAAACCCAACGTACTCAGAAATTGTAGCTGTGATTTCGCGGAGGGAATCTCTCTCGGCGCTGTTGAAAACACAAATGACAACGTTCTTGTTTTTTTTGCCCTTATATCCTGATGTGATTTCGCGGAGGGTTACGGCGCTGTTGAAAACACAAATGACAACGTTCTTATTTTGTTTGCCGTTATATCGTGATGTGATTTCACGGAGGGTTACGGCGCTGTTCAAAACACACATGACAACGTTCCTTTTAAATTTTGCGCTTATATCCCGACAACGTCGCAATTGCGACAGTTACAAATGTATTGTCGTCGCAAATTGCGACGGTGTCGGGCTATATTTGAAAAAAAAAGAGCAAAACCACATGACATTTGCCTGCCGTCGCAAATGGCCGTCGCAATGTCACCCCAAATGTATTAGTGCCATGTCAAGGCTGAAATGTGCCTCCTCCAAATCATGTGTACTAAGCCACTCTGCTGAAAAAGGCAAATCAGGAACAACTAAGGATGAATGTAGAACATGTACCAAAGATCCAAGTATCTCCTCTGAAGAGAAAGTGACCTCCTCCAACTGTTGTATCAAAGTATCCACAATCATGTCACCCTCAAAAGAATGATCAAGTAGAGAATGAATATGCAGGTCAGCATGTTCCCTCGCAACAACTGAAGAAGGATCATCTTCAACAAAGAGAAGATGAATATCATCAATAAAGTCTCCCAAATCTGAAGTGTAGGACTCCATAAACAAACCGGCAATGTCTGTCAAGTAGTCATCCCACGGAACAAAGTCTGGAAGACAAGGAATATCTTGTTGCACTGAATCACAAGAGTCAATGGCTATAGGAAGACATGCATCATCAAGAGATGTGATCTCAGAAGGAGGAGAAGGAGCTGCAACTGGAGGTTCTGGACGTTTTGGAAGTGGAGGAATATGTGGATCTCCATACAATTCCCAAAGAATAGTCCAAAGATCAAGAACTTTTTCTGTCTCATCATCATAGTCATCAAGAGAATCTATAACATCCATATCCATATTCAAATAGATAACCTTCACAACTTCTGAGTAAGAGTCACAATTGAAAGAAGGATTTTTAGGTCTATACTCATACAAATAGGACAATAGGTTATGCTCACTACATTTCTTATAGTTCCATCTTGTCAACTTAATGAAACCATCCATGATGTACTTCTCACATGAAACAATGAGACCAAAAAAACAATGCACCCCCCAAAATGCAATGAGCCAAAGAACCCCCCCCAAAATAGATGATTTTGACACTTTATATATAGTGCATGTACAATTTCCACTTGCCAAAATGAATCAAAGTGTACTTCTGATTTTGATGTTTACAACAGAAAATATGAAGCTATGGTAGACTCATACAATTAAGACACAAGATCTCTCGAGCATCTAACAAATTACAAGTGCCAAAAATAGGTCAAAATAGACCAAATTCTAAAAGTACTATGTCTACTTAGAATTTTCTCAAATTGATACCAGATCTGGAAAGTAGACAAAAAATCACAAACTTTAAAAAAAAATAGCACTTGAAAATGTGTCCATATGAGCCCGAATGAAGCCTCTACAGTTGTAAAAATCCAAATTTGTGATTTTCAAAAAAATCAGAAATAGAGATCAGAAATCACCTGCACCATTGTGTAGGTTGTGACATTGTACCCCAAAACAAAAAAAATTGCTCTAAAAAAAGAGTCCGGATGACTGAGATATTGCTGATTGAAAATCGCCTCTGAAATTATTTTTTCTGAATCGCCATCGCCGAACTTTGAAAATTCAAATGGCTCTAGATTTGGCTTCAGATGTCCGATTTGGATGAAACAAAATTTGATTTAGGGGTATTTGGACCTCCTCAATGTGATGCCAACCTCTGATTTGCACCAGCAAGCTCCAATTTTGACCTGCAATAAAAATATCTCAAAATAGACTATACAATGAAACTCCTATGGCTCTGATACCATGTAAGAATTTTGATATTGCTCTGATACCATGTAAGAATTTGCCTAAGGCAAAGAGTAGAAACTAAGATCTAGAAGCTCAAGAGATAGCACAAGAGAGACAAAATATGATATGATCAACTGATCAAATAATTAATAGATAGATTGAATGAATGATTGAATTGCATACAATGTAGGAGTGCATAAATATATAGGCAATGCATGATATCTAGAAGATATGCAAACTCCTAAGTGTCTCAAAGACAACTAATATGCAAATGCATTATTCTAAGTAAACTTAAGTAAAGTGTAATTAGTAAATACTTAATTACACCAACACAGACAACTATCACGATATAGCAACCAAGAAGTAATATCTGTTCAGACAGGTCTATTTGGATTAAGGAATACTATAAGTAGTTAAAAATTATGATTTCATTATTTGGGTATATAAAGGCTAAAGGACCCTATTAAGTCAAGCTTAATCTCTATATTATTAGCACTTATTGTTATTGTCAGGATTTGAATAAATCCAAATTTCATAATCAAATAAGAATGATTTCCTAACCATATGGATAAGCCTCTGTTAAGATCTTGCACATACTATTTCTGTGGAGTGGTTTTTGTTGACAGGACAACTGAGGCACGAAAATCAGAAGTGTCAAGAATCTCACACCAGTATTCCAGAGATATATCAATCCAATAGGTTGTTTATCAGAAATTGAATATCAGAATTCTAAAACTCGAAAATAATAGGTTGCTTACAGCAATCATTGTAAATGAGGGTATGCTTTCATAATATTGTTTGTATTATTATTTGTGGACTTCAGCCCCGGGCTAGACTGGAAGTTTTCTTCTCCATTCTTTCCTACTAGTGCCCACACAGAATAGAATTATGTACTAAAATTTATTTATATTAATAAAATTCTTTGACTTAGGCCTTTTACCGATGAAAAAAAAAATATATATAAAATTTTACACACATTTTATTAATAATAACTATATTAAAAAAAATACAAACTCCTCCATAAATAAAAATACTACTCCTTAATAAAAAGCAACCTCTTAGAAAAAACAACTTCTAATTTTAAATAAATTACAAACTTCAACAAATAAATAATAAATTAATAAGAATTTGTATAAATTAATTAACATTAAAAAAAAAAAAGTTATTATAAACAAACTAATATATAAATTAATTCATTAATTTATAACTAAATTGAATTAGAATATTAAAAAGATATAAAAATATTAAAGAAAACTTTGAAATAAATAAAAAGTGCATTATGGGGGTTTACGTGGCCCACCATTTCCTTGCTTTAAGCACTCCCTTTATAAAGGGATGAGGTGCATTTTGTTTTAATTCAACTTTCCCCCCTTTTAATAATAAATACCGATCACATGTTTTACGGTAGTGGGGCCACCATGCAAGGCGTGACCCCACTTATCTATATTGTTTTTTTAAAATTTTAATTAATTTTTATAAATAAATAAAATTCATTTATTTAATATTTTATCTTTTTTTAAATATATTAAAATTCACCTTTATTTAATTTTTGACAAAAGTATTTGTATCAGGCCAGCAAGCAACTAATAATAATATTATTATTTTTTAATTTAAATTTTTATTTACAATAATATATATACTTATATATATATATATATATATATATATATATATATATATATATATATATATATATATATATATATATATATATATATATATATATATTCTCTTTTTTTTAAAGGATCTAGTTTTGCAAATGATTAACCAAGGGAATAATTTCATAAGAATCCAAATTTCCATAATTTTCACAAATCAAACGAATATATTTATTTTAAAATAATCTTTTTTTTTTTCAAATGTTAAATTTAATTCCCAATTATATATGTATATTTTTAACTTGTTTGTGCTTCTTTGATTTATAAATAATAATAAATTCGAACTTAGGGTTTCAATTGATTTAAATTTCCTCAAAGATATCAATGAATATCAATTCAACCAATATTGCACAAAACTTCAATTTAATGAAATATAATTACCAAGACTTTGAAAACAATGACTGCATACAGTAGGAAGAGAGAGAAGATTCATAGAATAGAGATCCAGATAGGAAAATACAACAAACACGAAGAAAACAATCTATTCGAGTTGCAAAACAACATAATCATAAATAAAAATTAAACCATACCTCAAGCACTGAAGAAAATATTCAAACAAAGACCAGATCTGAAGACAAATTCCCAACTTTCAAGCTTTTCCAAAAATCAGATTCTCTACCAAAATCTTTCAACCTACCTGCCAAATTTTCTTCCAAACCCGTGTGTCCTCCAAAATATGGCCAAATCTCCTACATGTAGGAATTCTCATCCTACATGCTAGGGTTTGGAACTCAACTCTCCCAAAAGCTTTGCATGAATTTAGACTTTGATTTGCAGTTCAATTTCAGTTGAACTCAAGTCTATTTTCACTTTGCTTTTTGTTGAGAACACTTAACCAAAATTAACTAATGCGTTTAATTTAATTTAAATAATTACTAATTGTGCAACTTTAATGCATTCAATTAAAATAAAATAAAACATTTACTTAAAAATAATTTCCACATGCTCAATTAACTCTTAAATTAATAGATACATTTCAATTGAACATAGGTTAAATTAACAATTAACTAATTCTAAGGTGAGAATAGTTAATTAATTCTCATTAATTAAATATTTCAACCACAATATAAACTAACTTACCAATTTGCATCCATAGCTATGTCCTCCGCAGCTAACAAAGGTTTCAACATTTCTTATACATCCACAACTATGTCCTTTGTGGCTGCTGTGCGCCCAAGCACTTTGTCTATAATTGTTGTCCCTGGGGCTCCCGCTGTGTCTTTTGTGGGCTGCTTGGATGCCCTGGTTGCAGACACCCCTCTTCATAAGGGATGTAAAAAAAAATTCCTCCTACATGTGCATCGCGTCCTGGATCTCAACCTATAGATGTTGGGCTTTGGGTTCCCGTTGTGCCTAACGTTGGTTGCTTGGATGCTCAGGCAACATTCACTGTGTTGCTGGCCCCTACCGCTATGCCCTTGACATCTTTAACAAGTGAGGGTTTGGGTTTGAAGGGGCCTCCTCTTTCCCGCCTAAACTCTTTTCAAAAATCATCATCTAGTGGCCAGGTTTTCTTTGCAGCTTATGCTCAAGGGTTTGTTCCTGCGGGTGTGGCTTTGGATCCTGTTAAAGCTCACAATGTCCATGGTTCCTCCAGGCCTGTGATAGATGCCTCTATTTGTGGTGTGAAGTGGTCTTATGACAAAGTTGTTTCATCAGTTTGGTCTCAGGTTGGGAGCACCTCCCGTGGGGTGCCCTCTTCTGTGTCGATTTCTGCCACTAGTGCCCTCTCTGTCCAGCTCTCTGCTCCTATTGTTGGAGATCTTGAGTCTTGCTCTAAGATCCTTTCGGGTCTTGCTTTAATCTACTAGTTTTAGAGGTTCTGGCGGACGTTGTCGCAACTCCATGATTGGATCTCCTAGAAATGGGAACCAATACTATCAGATAATGTTCATATCATCCCCTTAGCCAAAGGATTTTTTGTTGCTAAATTTGATTCTTTTGAAGATAGAAATAAAATTTTATGCAAAAACTTCTTTTCCTAGGAGGAGGATAAATTCTTGCTTATGCTGAAACCTTGGCATCCGAATTTTGATCCTTCCTCTGAAGTTTTCAATAATATGCCAATTTGGGTTAGGCTTCCCAACCTTCCTCTTCATCTCTAGCATGGTGGTGTCCTCGAGGAGGTGGGTGAGGCTCTAGGGGAGTTTTTAATTATGGATGAGAACACTTCCAATATGTACCATTCTACCTATGCCCATATTCTGGTAGATATTGATATTTCACAGGGTCTTCCTGCTGAAATTAATATTCAGTCATCTAAAGGCTCATGGCTGCAACAACTTGACTATGAGGGTATCTGCTTTAGATGCAGAAAATGCTTCAAAATAGGTCACCATGCTTCTAATTATAGTTCTGACTTCAAAGTGAAGAAAGGCCCTCATTCTTGGTGGAAGGATGCCTCCACTGAACATTATACAGTCCTTGAAAGCTCTCCTAATTCTTCTTTGGATTCAAATATTCCTTGGTCCCCTACTGGTGGCTCTGTGGTTGGAGTTCCTGCCAGCCCTGTTGTGCCTTTGTAGAGATCTGTCTCTCCTTCCGCTGGTGGTTCTGTGGTTCCTACCAGCTCTACTGGTGGTTCTGTAGATGTTGTTCCTGCCAGCCCTACTGGTGAAGTTTCTGGTGCTATCACACCTATTGCTAGATGTCTTCCTGGCCCTAATCCTAAATTTGATTTTCCTGCCACTTCTGATGGTTTGATTTCTGTTGTGAGTAATGTTGTCACTCTCCCTCTTGCTGGGAGTTTTTCAGATTCTTTGATGGGGGTTGTTTCTTTGGATTCAGTTTTCTGGTAGAAGTCTGCGAAAGTCGAAGATGGTTGGATTATTGTCAAAGGAAAAAATTCAAATAAATCCTCCTCTTCTTTCGATACGACTCTCCGATCTCATAAAAAGGGGTTTTAGTCCTCTTGGTGTCCCTCCTCCTTTTGGATGGACTGTATTGTCATGGGCACTTGTAATGTTTTATCATTTGTGTGCTCTTGTGGGGTTCAGTCCTTTGCTTTTGGATCGACTATTGTACTAATGGATGTTGTACAACACCACCAGAGGAAAAAGAAGAAACTACAGAGGAGAGTTAGGCTACAAACTATGGGAGTGTCATCACATGACCATCTACTTGAGTTACCCTGGACTAGTCACACTGGACCCTGGACCCTCAAGCATTGAGTTACCCTGGACTGGCTGCTCTGGGCCCCAAACCCTCAATACGACCCATGTGGAACTAGAATACCCTCTCAAGAACATGAGGAATTCTAATCATACCTACTCTCTAGGTATCATCTCATTCCCATCCTTAGCCTAAACAAGCACTCAAGGCATAGATGAGGCATAATCTCTAAGTTATCTTTTTAATGAATTCTACAAATTTTAATTACTATGTTATCACTTATTAACAAACTTGTGATAGGTTACCCAGGTACAGACCACTTTGGGTCCTGGACCCCTATTGTAAGCCACTCTACTAAGATTCACCTAATTAACCTCCCCTAGGCTCACAAGTCACCAACAATCAACTAAGTCTCCTAAAAGATATTAGGGACATACTCTGGTCGTCAAACCAAAATGTTATAACCACTCTCTCAAAGAGTTCCACATAACCATAAGATTCCACAGAAGAGAATCATAGAGAAAACTTCACATAAGGTTGGGTTAAACCAATCGAATACAACATAGTACGCAAGGCAAACAAACACAAACAATTAACCCTGAACCCACCTTTGGAAACAACCTATTAGGTCAACATACTAATTCCCCCTTTAAGCCAAAACACAGAAGCCAAGAATACATATTTTAATTAAATTAAATAATCTAAATATAGAAAACATGCCAATCACCAAATTCAAAAGCATCACAAGGACCTAAGGACCCACATTCATACTCAAAAATAGGGATGTAAACTCACGTCAACTAGATGAGTTTAGGAAGGGTAGGAATAACATAATCTTGTCCACTATTCCAAGACAATAATATGGCTTAGGTTAGGATTTGGACCCATGTTATCTCCCCTCTCTTACCATTTGAGATATTGTGATAGAGCAAGCTCATCCTGACAATTCAGGGAAGTTGATGCTCGGTACCTGCAAACCTGAATACAAAACTCACATGTACATACATATATAAATATATAACAGACAATTGTGGGGATCTATTGATTGTGTGGATCTTGCAAGAAAGTAACTACAACTCTGTCCCTCAACCACATCAGGAACATGAAACAAAAATATAAAACAAATACATCAACCATACACACACAAGTATGGGGTCAGTAAAACATATGCATCAATGATATCCTAACATATATATATATATAATCAACCTAAAATAATCATAATATTTATAAAATCAGACTAGGGGCGGGGTACTACAAGACCACCTTAATAAAAAATAAATCCAAAACATCCTCGATCACCAAAACATAAAATCTCCATGATCTACTCCACCTGAATAGAGGAAAATAACTAAGAGGTGAATCGTAAAAAAAAAGATCCTCTATTTGGCATAGAGCTCATGAAAGATCCTTTATTGAGCCAACAACATCAATGAGAATAAAGGAAAAAGAACTTGAGCTAAAAATCCAATGCCACATCCATTCCTTCTACCAAGTACCTAACAAAGCACTCCTATAGGTCATCCCACTCACATCTCCAAATGGTTGGATAGACACAAAGATATTTCTCTTTAACACAATGGATTGAAAAAAAAAAAACCTACTCAGAAACTTGGCAAGCCAAAAGGGCCTCTGATAAACATGCAAATAGAAAGACTATTGAAAGAGAATCAAAATCCTTTGCAACAACAAAGGGCTTCACCACAACAATAAATACCACAAATAGGGTCTCTACCAAAAAGAGGAAACATTCAACCCCTATCATAATCTTTATTGGCATATCCATCTCCAATCTCATCCTTAGAGCCTTTTCTTCCACCTAGTCTCCCACCCACCATCATTTTAAATTCATTTTTTAATTTGTATGTTGATTTAGACAAACTTTGCAATTAACTACCACAGGTTGTTGAGATGAAACAAATATAGTCATTTCACTATTATAATTTGAAAGCATGTGATTCACACACCCTCATTTTCTGTCTCTTCTTTGTCAGTGGTGGGTTAGTGCCCCCTATTGTAAAGGTACTAGAATGTATCAATTCTCTAACAAACTTAAATTTGTGAGGTCCAAAGTTATCATATGGAACAAGGAATTTTTTAAAAACATTTTCCATGAGAAGTCACAGGTAGAGTAGGAACTTGCTTAGATTTTGGACCTCATTATGAAGCATGGCCTAAATGAAGAGTTAGCAGAGAAACAAAGATCTCTTTAAACCTATTGGGCTATCCTCTGTTCTAGAGAAGAAATCTACTAGCGACAGAAGTCCAGAGAACTCTAGCTGAAAGTAGGTGACAAACACTAAATTTTTTCATGCTTTGGCTAAAATTAGGAAAGCAGCCTCATCTATATTCTCCATTAAGAGTGCATCCTCTAGGCAAGTCCTATCCTCTCAACAACAAATTAGCAATGAAGGGGTCATATTTTTCAAAAATCTTTTGGCTCCAAACCTTCAGTAGTCTGACAATAATTCTGACATGGAAGCTCTCCTACAACATATTCCATCCATTGTGTCACACCAAGACAATATTAATCTAATGAGGCCTTTTAATCTTGAGGAGATTCATTCTGTTGTATTTTCTATACCTCCTGATAAAGCCCCTAGCCCAAATGGGTTCACTATGACATTCTTTCAAAAATGCTGGGATGTACTTAGCTTTGATCTTCTCATGGCCATTGAAGAATCCCGTAAGGGGGGCTATATACTCAATGAATTTAATAGGACTAACCTTGCCCTTATCCCCAAGTGTCAATCCCCCCAAAAATTTGCAGACTTCAGGCCTATTGCTCTTTGTAATTTAGTTTACAAAATCTTCACTAAAGCAATCTATCTCAGGCTCAAACCGCTCATTCCCTGCTTAATTTCTTCGCAACAAAGAGGCTTTGTCCCTAGTCGAGACACTATGGATGGTGCCCTTGTTGCTATGGAAGTTCTCCATTCGATTGAATCTTCTCAGAGTCCCTCCTTCATCTTGAAGCTAGACATGATGAAAGCCTATGGCAAGGTATGTTGGTCGTTCCTACTTAGGGTCCTTGCAAAGTTTGGCTTCTCCTCGGACTGGTGCAAGTGGATTAGGCATTGCTTAGCTGGTGCATCCTTTTAGGTGCTTGTGAATGGCTCCCCCTCCATCTACTTCCATGCTACCCAAGGAGTCCGTCAAGGGGACCCTATTTCCCCCTTTCTTTTCATCATCTTGGTAGAAGCACTCAGTATGTCCATTCTAGGTCAAAATGCTCTTTCTAACTAGAAGGGCATAAGTATTCCTAATTTGGCTCTTTCCATCACCCATAACTTCTTTGCTGATGACACACTCCTCTTTGGTAGGTCCTCTATTCATGAGGTCAAATGTGTAAAATAGATATTTAATTTATATACTTCAGGCTCTGGTCAGGTGATCAATCCAATTAAATCTAAAATTTTCATCCTCTTCACCCCAGATGCTGTCTGGGATAGAATTACAAATATTCTTGGCTTCCCTATTAGTGATCTGCCATCTACATATTTAGGTATTCCTTTTTTTCTTGGATTAGTGAAGATTTCTTTTTTGAATAATGTGATTAGTAGGCTTAAGAGCAAAATTTCTGCTTGGAAGGCTCGTTGGCTATCCCTATTTGCTAGAATCCTGTTAATTAAAACTATCCTTCTAGCAATACCTAACTACTATATATCTGTTCTCCAAGTGCATATCTCTGTAATTAACCAAATTGAGAAAATCATTCGAGGCTTCCTTTGGTCGTCCAATATGAGTAATGCTAGGAAAGTGCCCCTTCTCTCCTTGCAGAGACTCTCTTATAGCAAGCTGTCTGGAGGAGTAGGCCTTCAAAATTTGTCGCTTAGAAATAAGGCTTTTGGAGGGAAGCTTGTCTGGAACATGTATTTTAGACCTCAATCTCTCTGGTGCCAAATCATGCAGTTAAAATACCTAGATTCTCCTTCCCCCCAGCGAATCTTCACTATTTCCAACCCCCCTACTGGCTCTCCCACATGGAACTTCATGATGGTTTCTAGAGATGTTGTTACTAAATACCTCTCCTGGAAGATTCATGATGGCCTATAGGTTCTTTTTTTTAAAGATTCTTAGAATGGTCTACCACCATTATGTGAGTCTGCTTCTCTATCTGAAGTCATGAGGGTTTCCTCTCTTCAATGGGGAGATTTTCTATTAGATTATGTGGATTTTGTAGACATCATCTCTCACAAGGTTTCATGGAAGAATCCTACTGCCCTACCTTTATCAAGTAGTCTTGCAAAGGAATTTGTGATGCTCCTTTCCATGAGATTAGTCTTTTTATCTAAAGGAAAGGACATGCTATTATGGTGCCCTTCTAAGCAGGGAGGCTACTCTATCAATTCAGGATATGAGGCCCTTCTTCAATCTGATGTGCAACATTCTTCACAGTGTGCCTTCAAATTTTGTTGGGACAGTAGCATTCTTCCCAAAGTTGGTGTTTTCTCCTCTATGGCCATTCAATACAGAGTTCTGACCAGTGATAGGCTCGCCAACCTGCATATAGCAGATCCCTTTTCTTGCGTCTTGTGTGGGAGTAAAGAGGAATCAGATGACCATCTTTTTGTTCATTACTCATTCTCCCATCAATGCTGGGGGTTTGTTATGAATAAATTATCTATTTCTTTCCCACTTCCTATGTTTGTTTGGGAGCTCTTCCAATCCTGGCCTTCTCTATTTTCATCCTCTATCTTTGCCTATCTATGGAGAGATATTCCCTCTTTGGTCATCTGGTCCATCTGGTGGGAATGAAACAAATGTATCTTAAAAAAAGAGGTGTCTAATCTTAATGTTGTTATCTCTTCAATTGAAAGGCTCATTTTGGAACAAGTTAATAGTAGTACATCTTGCCATTTTAACCCTAATGCAGTCTTCTCTTCATGGGATAGTCATGTGTTGAACTCTTGGAAGCTTATTTCCCTCCCCTTGTGTCTGGTATTTCCTAGGATTAGGAAAGACCACATTATGAGATCCTCTATCAAATGGATCCCTCTTGTCTTCCCTGCTATCAAGCTAAATTTTGATGGTTCTTCTAGAGGGAATCCTGGGCAGTCTGGGATTGGAGCTTGTCTTAGAAATTATGAAGGCAGAATCTTGGCATACTTGGCTTCCCCTATCAGCTCTGGCACTAATAATATGATGAAAGCCATTGCACTACTTGAAGGTTTGATCCTTGCCAAGAAATTATCTATTTCTAATCTACACATAGAAGATGATTCAGTGGTTATTATTAATGTGTGCATTCATAGATCAATTCACAACTAGCAGCTGAAGTATATTCTTCATCAAGCCTGGGATCTCACTGACTCTCTGGGGTTTTTTTCATATCTCCCATACTTTCAGAGAAGGTAACAAATTGGCAGATATATTAGCAAACTTTGGTTGCAACAAAGTTTTCTTGGATTCTAGCTCTATAGTTGGTAGAATTTATTGCTTTCCCTCTATCACGGGGATTGTTCGTAATGAATCTTTATGATAGATGGAAACCTTGCTCCTTTCTCTATGGTACATGGGTATTTCACTTCAATTTGTTTCATTTATACTTACCTTTTCATGTAGGTTTGATTTATTATTGGTAATTAATCATCCAATTGACAGCTCTATTTGTATACTTTTCAATGAAAGTCTGTTATTGCATACCTATTTGCTTCAGGGGCATATAGATTTGACTCTATAGAAATTAGTGATGTGGTGGCCACTAATTGGTATAGAAATATTATTATCTTCTACTGGCTACAAGGCTATAACTACTGCTATGTTGGCACATCTGTTTGGGCACATCTTAAAGTACTCTATCCTATTCCATCTTTCAGTGGGTAAGGGGTGTTAAGGGGGTCAAGATATTTTCCATATCATGAGTATGAATTTTATCATACTGTGACATGTCAAGTGCCACCTTGTCATCCTGTTACCTTTTTGGGCATTTTTATTGTATCTCATCCTATTTTCACTTTGTAGCATGAAAAAGGGTCATAGGGTGGCCAACAGTGTTGCTATATCATAAGTATGCATCTAATTATGTTGTGGCATGTAAAATGCCACCCTTTCATCCTTTTTGCCAGGAAGTGCTAAGATAGATTGTATTTTGTACTTTGGCATTGTGCTTGAGCCCTGTCAGGAATGAGAAATACAATCTAGCTTATCATTAATGGACAAGGAAACTAGCGGATGTGACATGACCAATTGGGTACTGGCTCTTTGTGCAATCAAATATGATTGTCTCTCTATTGTGTGAATTAATGATTATTCCATTGCATTGGGATTTGCTTTAGTCCTCACCTATGCTTTCCCTACGAAGCATTTCATTTGATGACATTTTCCTATCTCTTTATTTTCTTCTGCACATTTGGCATTGTACATTTCTCTTCCTACTTCCATCCTTCTTTTTCACTTCCCTAAACATGGTCTGTCTTCCGTTTATATTTTATAGTCTCATCTTGTGTTCTGCTGGCATTCAAACACTTTGGATTTTATGAGTTGTATTTATCGATCAGTAATCTCATGTGTTTTATTAATCAATCTTTGCAAGATCTCATTCATTCAATATGAGGGACTGTCATCATTTAGTGAGCTTGGCTCCTGCAGTTTCATCCTTGGGTTTATTTATTACCTTTTTAAGTCATTTCCTTTTCATTTTCTTCCTCACTTCTCTTCTCCTCACCTTCATTAGTCTTTTCCCTCTGCTTCCTCCTTTCACCCTAGGTTAGGCTCTTATCTGCTTATCAACTATGTTAGCTCGACCCAGTTTCCTGGTGGGTGCTAGCTCTACTGTTCAATGTTGATCCACCTGCACTTCTTTACATTTGTAGTATTACCCTAGAAATTACAGGATTCTTCTTGAAGTAGAGATTTGGGAGGAGCCTTTTCTTGGTCCCATTAGGGACAATGTGCTTGCTATTATGTTTATCTGTGAACAACCACATATTCATTGTGGCATTAGGAGGATTATTGGCCATGAAGTCCTTTCTCCATCTAGTCGAAGGATTATATTCCCTTCACAAATTATCTGTATCTTTTTCTCTAATTTAGTGGATCTTACGTAGTCACTGGCTTGTTTGGACACCATAGCAGTTCATTATGTGAAGCCCATCTTTCTTCAAAACCATAAGCTTCGGGTTTCCCTACACAAATATGACCTGTGGGGTGGGGCTACTCTGATTGGTGGGATATTTCATCATCATGCTCTATTGAGAGAACATCCTATTTTCATGATTTACGAAATTATCAAAAGGGCTCTGGAGTGGCAATATTTTCGCCATGTTAAAATTTCCCTCCAACAATTTGGGGGTGTCCTTACCAAAGAATGTATCAGTGCTATACACTAGGTGGTCTTTGAAATGTTGGATCTTTCGGAGGTAGATTCCAATCCTTTGGTGGCCCCTCCACTGGAATCCCCTTCTGTTCCTAACTTGAACTTGGGATTGGGTACTGGAGAGTCTTCCCAGGCTGTGTAGACATTGATATCTTCTCTTCATGGTAATTTGGTTAGGTATTTTTGGATTCCTCTAAGAAGTTTGATTGATACAATGCAAGTCATTTTAGCAGCTTCTTACTTGCAAACTACTGCTGCATCAGCATTCTGGCTTTGTTGTGCATATAATATTTAGTATTTTTAGGTTTCAGTAGCTTCTTAGGTTCAATTCACTGCGACATTAAGTTCTTGCCTTCACTGTGCATATTGTATTTGGCAGTTTTTGATTAGTCTTGGCCAGTTAAGGAGGTGTAATGTTTTAATTTTGGCAATGCCTATATACATTGTAATTAGCAGTGCAAGCTTAAAAATGTTTCTTGCATTTTCATTTTGTTGTAAGGTGGCTCATCTATTGCCAAAGAAAATTCATAGTGGGCCATCAGATCTATAATTATCTGTGATATTCCTCTTTCTTGTAAGGTGGCATCACTACAGTGAATTAAGCCCATAGTGTCACACCAATTTTGAATTTTTAAGGTGACATCACTGCGGTGAATTAAGCCCGTAGTGACCCACCAATTTTTATTTTCTTCTTTGCGTGATGGGGTTATGAATGGAGTTTTTTTTCCCCGATTCTTTTCTCCGAGAGCTCTGTATCTTAGAATCGGGTTGTAAAAAATATTAAATATATATATATTAAGTGGTAATCCCACCTTTAAAAACAAAAATAAAAAAAATGTTGAGACCCTATCTAAGATTAAAGTTATTCTATTTTTAACTTTAAATACCTTATACCATTATTATTTGTGATATAATTATTAGAAATAATCTTATCTTTGTTTGTAAGGTTCCCACACCTATAAAATCATTTCAGATGAACTCAATATAAAGTCATTATTTAAAATCTCATAATATTTAAAATAAATATTACTCATAATATTTCCAATAAATATTACTCGTAATATTTCCAATAAATATTACTCGTAATATTTCCAATAAATATTACTTGTAATATTTTCAATAAATATTATTCACAATATTTCCAATAAATATTATTTTTATTTGTATACCTATATATTAATATTAAACTAATATTTATTAAATTATATATTTATTGTATTTAATAGATTGATAAATAATTATTATATCAAAATATTCATTTTTGGCAAATTGTAGTAAGCCTAAATATATTTTAATATAAAGAGGTATACATGTACTTGAGAAGGGAATTTAGAAGTAGGAGAAAAGTGAGAGACATGCTCAACCACCAAAAGCTAGGAGCATAGCTCAACTATGAAACATGCTAGATTACTAATTAGAAATAGAAAATAGAGAATGAAGAAGGAAACTAGGGAGCCCAACTTCCACCAGCAAAATCAAGGAGAAAATATCAACATGATATGTGAGGAAATGTATATAACTAAATACATCATCTCAATATACATCAAAAAACATAATAATAGGAAGGAACCAACAACTAAATTTATAACCACTCTAAGATATTTTCTTTGACCATTTCATCTATAGATTGAGCTAGAGGTGATCCATGGGCTAGACTTGAAGAGGTGTCCATAGGAGAGATACATGAGGATCCATTGTGACTCTTCTTAAATAAAGTGAAAGACCTTACAAGATACATAAAAAGAGGAAGATCAATAAAAACATTGTTTACCAGGAGGTCCATGTTTCTAAATTTGTTAAGGATTTCATCCACAACTATAGGATTAGGAAATCTATAGCATCATGAAGTAACCTGGTAAGTATTCCCTCATTTACACCTCCAAATCTATCTTGAAAACATCAAAAGTCTGAATAAAAAGATAGATTTTAAGCCAAGATTATGTGAGAAGAATCCACAAATGTTTGTATCACCTGAGAGGAAATTGTAGCCTTTGACTAATACATCAAGAATATTTCTCACGGAATAATGAACTTGTGCAAATTCCATTGCAATGTGAATCATCTACAAAAAGGATTGAGGTAAATCAAGGAAGTTGGAGAAGAAAATTTAGAGGACTTGAGATGGAAAAATAATATTGGGGATGTAGGGAGAAATATGTGGTCGACCACTAACTCTGTAATGATTTCCTCTACCATACAACAATATAATTTGAAAACTATGCATAGATATTCTCTATGATCTAGACCAAAGTATGGATACCCTTATTTATGTGTAGGAAAAATAACCCTAAAATTGTAAGGTTTGTATGGTTGGTTAGCTCTTTCAAACATGGACACCATGGAAAGGACACAAAGAAGCAAGGGTGATCTCAAGAAAATAAAAACTCTACTAGCAAGGAAGGAAAGATGTGAATAACAAAGATCTAGGGAATAAATTAAATATATGATGGTAACGAATGACTCTAAAATTCCATGTGATTAACATCAATGAAAAATAATTACTAATGTAATCCAACAAAAGAAAACTAGATGGAGCCAAAAATAGAAAATCCATAGTACATTGGATAGAAGATATGTAAGTATTACTTCTCATATGAGGATTTCCTTCAAAGTGAACCATAGAATAGAAGGAAATATGAGTGTGGAAACCTAGCATCACACATGCTCCAGTTCATGGTTTGGGAGTGGAGCTAGAGTTTACTTTCAAATGAGCCATAAAATCCAAATATGTTAGATAATGCTACCTAAGAATATGATTAATAGTAAAAATCACCAACAAAGCTCAAGCATGGAAGAAATAGAAATAGTCATGGTTTAGCATGAGCTGGCTCAAAGATTAAATATGATAATTTAGCAATGGCTAAATCTAAAGCTAATGTTGGATGAGAAACCAAATCCTCATAAGAAATTATTTGAAACCCCCATTGAATATGAACACATATTTACGAGGTGGTCTAAAGGTTGATTACCCTCCTTGAAATTGTGCCCAAATTTTAAAAATTTGAATTTGTATAGGACACCCCAAACTTTAGATAAAATATTCTCAAGGCATTGACGATCAATTGAGAATCACCCTCAACATGGATATTGGTCACCTTATTAGCTAAAGACAATCTAAGAGTACAATGGAGGCCTTGATCTTTTACACCATTTTTTTTAATCCTTGTGAAAGATTAGAAAATGGTTAAATTCAAGGTTAAGTTGAACCTTTAAAGAAACAACGGGAGATAGACACTAAATTGATGTAGAAACGTAGTGTGAAATTATAAACGTAAATAAATTTTTTCATGATAATTATACAAGATCTCATCCTTGGCCAATCTACCATTAAATTTTTATTTTACTTCCCTATTTCCATTTCTATACACTTGATACTATTCAATTAGCATACACATCTTCCTTTTTCCTTAGCCAGATAGACTCCATCCTTTCCTCCCTAAGAATCTCAAGGAAATAATTTGACATTTTTATTGATTTTTTGCTTATTTAATTTATTTGTCTCATTGGCCACTTGGTTATACAAGCTACAATATAAAGGAAAAGCCTATCTCATTTTACTGGGTAACAACATAGTTATGAATTTCCCTTGTTACATGGCCTTTTTCTCATCTTTCCAATGCAACCTATTCTTCTTGTTTTCTCTTTCCTTGTAACAACCCACATCCATCTTCTTCCTCATATCACAATCTCCCAAATTACAACCTATGTCTAGTTTTAATAACCAAAATGAATCTCTATCTACATAATAGAATATCACTTGGAAAACTATTGATAAATAATTTTCTAAAACTATATTTAGCACCAAAAATTCCTACAAACTATGTGGGTGAAACATTTTTTAAGACTATAAAATAACCTTGGATAATAGAAATCTCCCAATTGTCACATTAATAATTTGCATATATATTAAATTTCATATAAAAATATGAATATTAATAGGAAAGGATGTAAAGAATTTTTTTCTAGATTTAACCTTTGATTTATCCTTGGTACAAATAGATGATCCTCTTTCCAAAAATTTATGAATTTCTTATTCAATAACTAGAGTGTCTAATAAATTATAGGTGAGCCAAAAATCAAATTTCAAGTTTTCCCTATTGTCTCATATAATCCTTCCCTACATATGAAAAGATCCATAGATCTTGTGAATAGGGTATAAATTGCTAGATAAGAATAAGCACATTTAGTAGTGTATTGGATAACTCTCTGAACTAGTTGAATTCAAAAATTTGAACTCATGGGTGATAGATGTATGAAAGTATGTAGTTAATTTATACTATGAGAAAAATTTCTTTATTTATTTTCTCATGTTCAAATTATGATAGCTACATACCACTTTGTGTAAATATGAGCACGATTTCCTGAATAATCCTCTTTTTCCTCTATAATACTTTGGTGCATTAATATAACAATGCTATTGAGAATGTAAATAATGGAAACCATGTCTTGAAAAGTTTAAATATTTTTTATCTTTATATTTTTTTTAAAATTAAGCACACAAACATATATTGTAGTAGAATAAATTTTAGAGCACAATCTTACTTCTTTGCTTCTAATTAATCCAAATGATGTATCTAACCTTACACCATGGAGGAATCAAGGTTTTATTTATTATCATTATACAAAGTTATAATATTATATTCATACATAGATGATACTCAAACATCGAATTCAATTTCATATAGATAGAAATATAATTTAGATCTATGATAAACACATAGATCTAGATAAAGATAAATTTATTGTGATTACTGATCATATACAATACCCCGACCCCGCAACAAGACCCTGACCTCGCCCTCTCCCCACACATAGTAGGTCAAATCCCCCCATAGTGAACATGCTACCATGGATGTGGCTGAGAATGGCAAGTTCAAAGGATCCCTCAAGCAGAAATTCACTTAGTTGGACAATAAGATCCCGAGTATCAAGCAGGATAAGGAAATCAAGGCCTGTATCGCTGAATCCAATAATTTTTCCGTTAAAGTGATGCACGCGTCGGTGGTGACTCTATGTAATGTGCATGATAAGATTATTGTTGGTGAGGTGTAAGGTGATGAGGACAAGAGGGACCTCTTCTTGTTTCTGCAAGAAGAATGGGCCACCACCTTGATGTCCAAGCGGCTGGGAGAGAGGACCTAGCTATTTCTGGTGCCATGTTGATGCTATCTTGCTCCGAGCCCATGGGTCCCAGGTTCTATTTTGTGTTTTTCTATTATCTGGTTAAGAATTTAAGACTTTAGTTTAGTCCTGCAAGGCAGTTTATAGTTATTATGTTCAAGGATTTTTGGTTAAAATATAACCCTGGATCTCTATTTTTGATAAGGATCTACAAATTTTTTTTTGATTGAGGTGGACTAGATATTGTTACTCTGTTGATTATCTGATGTGAAGCTAGTGCTATTAATGTTCTCTTAGTCTTCCCTCTACCATGAGCCATCACTCTCTTGTTGCTTTTTCTATCAAAAACATATTTTAAACACTCATTATTATGTAAATTACTCTTTGAAAAGGTCTTCCTTTCCACTTGTTATATATTTATACATTTGATTTACATTCTTAACATTATATTTTTATTTTCTTAATTAAAATGTAAATGATTATACAAAACATATCCACTAATTCATATTTATTAATTTTAACTTGTTTATAATACTATATGCATCATTCTCATTTTACCTCATCCCATAAAATATTCTAAAATAATTTAAAACCATCATCAACTAATTTATATCCATTCGACCCTATTTACTTAAAACCATCATCAACTCATTTATATGTAGTCTACCCTATTTACCTTTTTTTTATTTTTTATTTTTTTAAATAATATGTTGTGTATCATAGTGGGATCATGGTACCACCTGATATAGGATGGGTAAAGTTGAATTTTGATGGATCATTGATTTTTAACCTAGCTTGGGTTGGAGAGGGTGGTCTCATAAGAGACATGATATGTAACACTCTTTTGGCCTTCACGGTGAATTTGGGAACTCAAAAAACCCACATGCTAGAGTTTGTGACCACTTCCCATGACATTGAACTAGCAGTCACATATGGTTTCAAAAATAATATTATTGAGGGTGATGCCCTGAATGTTATTATGATGTTGAAAGGTGCTGGTACCCTAGGATAGGAAACCAAGGATGTCATAATAAAAAGTAAATGGTTATTAATAGAATTGGTGGATAATTTTAGGTCCCAACACACTTCTTGGGAAGGCAATGGGGTAGCTGATAGGCTAGCTATGATCGGTAGATTCCGAAAATCTATTAAAGATTTGTGATTTCAAAATATGATGTCTGTTATGCTTTCTCATAGAAACTTGATTCATTTTTTATTGCACCTTTTGAACCATCCTAAGATCCCATTCAAATTGCAGACCATTCTTAATAAGACATATCGCCAATGGAATCATGTCCCTAAGGATTGGGGCCCAAATTTTGCCCAAGGCCCGATGTCGAGGTATTAGAAGGAGATTTTATTTTGCAGTCGACCTAGATCATTTTTTAATTAAAAAATAATTGATTGGGTATAAAACCCCCTATATCTCTCCTCATTTTCTTATCCATTATTAGGTGCAAGCATTTCCAATCAAGTTTTCATAAAATCTAGAGTAATTGAGTAGTTGGATTGAACATTTGAAGGAAAGCATCAAAGATCAAGATCTCAAAGTATCCAGTTCTTGAATATCATTAAATTCAAAGGAAATCTTCTCCAATCGAATAAATATTAATACCCATGATTCCCAAGTAGAGGAATTCTCAATCAAGCAAGAAGTTCCTTCAATTCACATACTCTCTCCTTCCTTGCAAGTGATTATCAAGCATATCTACATTCAATATCTAGTAGTGACATTCATATATCTATACATTTATGAGGTAATAATTGACTCTGCATATCATCTAAAGGTAAAATATTTATATTTCAAGTACATTCAAGCATCTTCATGGGTATGAGCAATTTCTACATCAACTAATTAGGGTTTATGCAAGGCGAATCAATTATTTATCTTTTTACATACTTTCCTTTATGCAATTTCATTTCATTTTAAGGTTGATTCCTAGATAGGGTTTTGAATAAAGGAAAATTCCTTTAGAAAACCTTTTCCCTATTTTTCTATGGGTAGGAATAGGTTATAGAGTCATTGGAGCTTTTCCAAGAAGATCAAGAACTACTTGAAAACCTCTGAAAAATTTAGTCAAAAACACTAGGGAAAAGTCTCCATTACCATCATTTCCTATTTACATATCACCATTTCTATCATGTCCCCTATATTTTGATCTCATATTTCAACCATATTTCAGATCTACTTTCTGGTTTCCATTTCTATTCATTTTATCTTGCTTTTATTCTATATTAGTTTGTTATTTCTACATTTTTAGTAACTTTCCTAATTAATAATTTACATTACCTCATTTCATCATTTCCATTTTCATAATCATATATTTTAGAGAAGAATCACCATCCTACTTAGTGTTTGAGTCTCCTCTTGAAACTAGTGTGGCATCTTCCTTAAAAAATGTGCAATTCATAAAAATGGGAAGTGATTTACCCCATCTATACATTGCTTCACTTTTCATTTTGTATATTTTTTATGAGTCCAACTCATAATATTTCAAATATGATTTTGTGTCTAGATCTATTTCTATGCATTTAATTAGATCATACATTTATTTAATTTGTATGCTTTACATTTGATCTTTACATTTGATGCTTACATGTCCTTTTCATAAAAAGAATATTATTTTTTTTAGTTGAATTACATATATCTTTCAAATTTTACTTTTACACTATATATATCTTTTTATCATTGTCTTTTACATGAGTTGTGTTACCTTGAGTTCTACCTATAACATTCTGGTGAGGAAAATTTGTAGACTTTTGGGTTCCTTTTGTTAACCCTAACTGATAATAATAGAGGGAGATTGGTAAGTGAGATCTGATGGTGATGACAATGAAGAATGAGATCATAGGTATTCATGATTGTAGAATGATTAGATCAGTTATTATTTTGTCATTTATGTCAACCTATTGATTTTTGGTTTATATTGAGTTGCCATATCATTCAGAGTATGATATAAGTTAAGTGAGTTAAGAAAAAAGAGGAAGTGAAAAGTTGTGAAGTTGAAGAGCTTAAATGGGAAGCTAATACAGATCAGATCATGATAAAGTTATATTGATTTAGTTGTTTTGTATTAAAAATTTGATTATATCAAGTCGGTAAACAAAAATTTTTGGTTACTGAGCAGTAAGAATTTCTTTAGTAAAAGGAAAGTGTTGGAAAAATGGTGAATGCTCCCCTCAAGATTCATGACAAGAGACTAACTACCTCCTATGGATTCTATAAGTATACTGGTTATATCAAAAATTTATAGGTCTATCTTTTGGTGCAATGACAACCACACTTGTAACAAGTCATATTATAGCTTGGTCATAGGTTTGAATCCACTTAGGTAATGATGAGGGGGAGATTGTTGGAAAAATGGTCAGCGCTCCCCTCAGGATTTGTGACAAGGGACTAACCACCTCCTATGGTTTCTAGAAGTCTATTGGTTGTATCAAACATTGATAGGTCAACCTTTTGGTGCAACGAAAACCACAAATGTAACAGAAAGTAAGTTTTATTAAAGAGAAATGAAGTCAAGACACCAAGTAAATGAAGTTAGTTATCGAGTAAAGAAAAAAAAATATTGGTTGAAGGAAAAGGAGTTAGCCACTGAGAAAGGAACAAAAGTTAAATATAAGGATTAGAATGACATTTAATGATGAGCCAAAATTATTTGGAATATTCTAAGGATGAGGAAACATTAGTTGAAGAGATATACAATCAGGAAAATTTAAGGTGATGATCTATGGTAAAGATCTAAGTAGAAGAAAGTTAAGGTACAAGTTCCAAGAAAAGTTCAAGTTCCAAGGTGATGATAAAAAGTTCTATTGAGTTCTAAATTCATTGAATTAGTTTATGAAGATGATCTGATGGTTGAGATTAATAATAGGAAAATGTAATAAAGGAGATTAAGAGGCAAAATGAAGTCTATATAAAGGATGAAACTGTATGAAGAATGAGATGACAAGTTGAAAGGTGGGTGAGTAATCGACTAATGCGGTGAAGAAGAAAAAGGTTGAAATTTGAGTTTGAAAGAAGATATTGTTGAAGTGTTGGAGCCAGTGGATAGTAAAGGAAAGAAGTGAAGAAAAAGAGCACATAATGGATTTGAATAAGAAAGAGGTAGTTACAAATTTACAGATCAATTTTTTAACCATTTCTTATTAACATTTGTAGCATAAAAAATCTCTTGACAAGTAGACTAACAACCTTATTGTAAAACCTTGAGAGAGGTGAGATTATAGAAGAGTGTTTGAAGACCTTTAACTAGGCCATTCGTAACAGGGTGAAGATCCTAATAGATCTTAGGAAAATCCCCTAACAGGGTCACATTTACCAATGTGCATTGTAATCTTTAACCAAAATGGTTTTTAACTAAGCATACTTCAGAAGAGTATTTCTTTAGTGGCTGAAAATTTCCATAGTGGTTTTTCCCAAATTGGGTTTCCACGTTTAATACTAGTGTTATATATGTTAAATATTTATTGTTAATGTTTTTTATTGTAGGAAAAAATAGGTTTTTAAATGGGGACCCGAAACCCCTTACAAGCCATAAAGATTAACAATTAAGATCATCCAAAATAAAATAGGACCAAAGTCTGAAACCCCTGTGCATAGCTAAATAACCAACAAAAAAACCCAGACGATATCTAACAAAAACAAAAAACTAGCAACCCAGAACCTGCCAACTTTAGGAACCAGAAGCCACATTGCTAATGTTATTGCTAATTGATAAAGTTAGTTTACTAAATTATCAATTAATATTGAAGTTTGTCTGACTGAGTTGTTATCGAGTTGAATCAGAGAAATTTTTAAGGTTTTAAGAATCACTGATTATATATTCACCCCCCTCTCAGTAATCCAAAAATTGGAATCAGAGCTAAGTACTCTAAAGGGATAAGTTTTAAATACTTGAGTAAAATATCTAAAGATGTATAAGAGGGAGGTACCAAAGTTGAATAAGGGAAACTTCTCTACATGGAAAAGAAGGACGAGGCTGAACATATCTAGAATTGGAGCGTATGCAATATACTATCTTGACAACGAATATTCACCACCACCATTTGGGCCTATGAAAATTGAAAAGGTAAGAGAAACACAAGATCACACAGAGGTTATGATTGAGATATCATCTTCCCTCAGAGACCTAGATTTCAATGAACTTAAAGGATGTGATAAAACAAAACAAATGTGGGACAAGCTTGCATTAGTATATGGTGGAGATCTCCATGTTTAAAAGAAAAAAGATGAAAGTTTGAAAGGAAAATTTGATTCTATGAGAATGAAAGAAGGTGAAGATAAAATACAATATAGTACAAGATTGAAGGAAATTGTGAATGCTATTAGAGGGTCTAAAGGACATATATAGAAGAAGAACATGTAACAAGTAAAATTCTGAGGACATGATTTCCTATTTAAATTCTATTTGAATGTCTACAATACAATAACTAAGATCCATTTCTCAGATTCCTATTTCACTAGATGCTACAATTGGTAAGTTGATTTCCTTTGAGCTTAATGAATTTTATAATAGTTTACCTGCCCCTTTTAAGATTAAGTCTACATTCAAGTCATCTTTGAATATTGGAAATATTAGAGGGTGTAGATCTAGTGATGGTTACAGTAAGAAGTGCAAGTGAAAGATTTCAAAGCTGCAAGAGTGATCGAGAAATTTTATTTAAAGAGTCCTGAAAGACAAAAATAAGAGTTTGAAGCTTTACTAGCTAGAAGGCTACTAAGAGGAAAAGTCAAATACTGAGGTAAATCACCCTTGAAATGTTTCAATTGCAATAAGATTGGTCACATTGCATCTAAATGTCCTAACAAGAATAGTGATGAGAAGAAAGACAACTAAGATAACAAAAAAAGGGAGAATAGATTCATGAGATAACAATATTTCAATAACAAAGGTAAGAAGTCACACTACATTGCTGAAGAAGGACTAACTGATGATGATTCAGATAATGATGAAGGTGAATAGTGTTAGGCCATATTTCTGTCATAGAAAAATCCTTTGAAAATGGCCTCCTCGCTACAAATGTTTCATGGTTTGTGTCCTGCCATGTGTTCCTTGTGTTGTCACCAAGCTCTGGTCCAATTTGCACATGCTGAATCATAAAATCCAAAAAGTTATTCAAATTTCAAGGTCTACAAGAAATTGTCTCAAAACTTGCCACAGTGTCGAAAACCCACAGTGTTTCTGAAAGTCCATGATGTTTTCAGTCTATGTGTTTTCGACCTTCATTGTTTTTGACCCTGTGCTTCCTACTTTTGTGCGCTTATCCTTTGGTGTCGAAAACTCTATGTGTTTCTTGTTTTCCTCTGTGTCAAAAACTCTGTGTGTTTTTGACCTTGGTCTAACTGCGCAGGTGCGATGGATGGTGGGGCCCAGTCCTTCAAAGGTTTCTTGTCGCTGATTCTCTAGATCTCCTGGCGGTTACATCTTCTATTCGGTGACCTGGTGACTATGTTGTCACACATTCTCTTGTTTCTGGCAGTTAGGTGCCTAACCTTCAGCGACTCGGTGACTATTAGTCGTGTGATCTCTGAAAGATTGGAAGTTATTTGCTAACATCTCATGAACTTGTGAACAGTTAGTCATGTAGTTGCTGAGTGCTTGGTGGTTTGTCTCTTCTCATGCTTCCAACACGGTTAAGGTTCATACAGGATCGATGGTTGCCGCAAGTTCGCATGGCAAAGATGCACGAGGTTTATTTTTCACGCTTTTGCGACAACCATCCGATCCTCCGAAAGGGTAAGGCTTCTTTGGAAGTGGTCCCGAAGGTGATGATGTGGTAGCCTATGATTGGCTGTCGCATGATTACATAGCCCATTTTTTTGGCTATGCGATCATGCGACCACTTGCCACGTGTCCTTGAGGCCCATTGGCAGAAAGGGGTGTGGTCCCGGTAGCAAGTGGTGATGAGGCTTGTCAGAAGGGCCCTCAGTGAAAGACTTTTAATCAATGGTAGGCATATAATCTCAAGCAATATTCTCAGCCTTTGAGATCATGTGCCATCCGTCAATTTTATTCCATCTTTCCAAGTTGTCTGTTGCTCGCAGTGGATCCGGTGTGACATGTCTGCGCAGGTGGAGGTTTCTTATTGGTCAAAGATTGGTCGACATGGATGTGCTTAGAAGTGGGGTCGTTGTCAAAAGGGTCTGTGTCAAGGATGGATCCTACGGCCGGTGTAAGTTCTCATGGGATTTGTCAAAGCTATGAGATCTTACGCCAGCCATTCATCTTGATGCCTAAGGAAAGTGGGTCCCATGTCAGTATGACCGGGCATGAACTACAAATGAAATGGTGACATGTGGCATCTGGCGGGCACAAGTGCAGTCTAGTGTTTGGCAGAGTGGATAAAGAAGTTAACGGTGCTGACAAAGTTTAATGTGTTCATGCATTCGCAAGAAGAAAAGGTGATTCGCTAGTTTATTTGGCAATTGCGCGAACGGTAGTTAGGAAGTCGCTAAGTTGTTTAGCGAAAGTGTGAAATGTTTAGTGAATTGGCGAGGGTCCTTTGTCGCCAATTCACTAAGTCTGGTGGGGTCACTTTTAGAGGAAAATAATAAAGCCGCGAAGGAGGTTTAATCAGACGGTTATGTTTTAAAGCTGGTCTCAGTTTGAACGTGGGCCATCATTCTCTGTAGGTGCCAAGGATTTAGCCATTGTGGTTCAAATTCAAATTTTTCTGAGAGCTTCCAGCGACCAGAAAGTACCAAATTTATGGAATTCATTGTAGAAATGACCATGTTCAGTGAGAAATGACTGGTTTGTTGTTTACGGTGTGGTCCAGGGTGTGGTTGGATCATTTGCAAAGCTTGTATTGCAATGGTTGTGTGCTCAAGGCTTTTTGCAAGGTGTCCTTTTGAGCCCGGTTTTGTGATCCCCTATACTTGTAGAGAAGAATTTCATGATTGTGGATCAGTTCTAGTTTCCTCTTTCCTGATTTTGATGTGTTTCCCGCCCCTGTAATAACTTTTTAGACCATTTCTAGTAGGTTGGGTGGTTGAAACCCTAACCCTAGTCATTTGTAGTTTGTTGCAGATTTCAAGATGACTAGGGGGTATAAGTTGCAAAATTTTTGATTTTGCAAGGGTTCCAAAACATTGTTGCTTTTGGTCCCTGGTTTTTGACTATAATATACTGATAGAAGTCTGATTTTGTGACTTTTCTGATCTTGGTATCATTCTGATTATATGTTGATCCTGATTGTGTTAATGAGAACATTTTGAATCCCAATCTTATATCTTGTGTATGTCTTCTTGCTTGTCTCTGAGCTCATATATGTTAGTTTCACAAAGTGTGCTAACATATGGTAAACAAAGAGTATTTTGAATTTATCTTTGAGTTCCTAACAAAGTTATGATTAAAGTCTTCTAGGTGAATTCAGTGAGTTTGCAGTCAGGTGTAGAATTTGATGTCCTTGTGCTTGAGGGAAAGGGATAATAGGCAAAGCACTTACCTCAGATTCCATTGTGTTTGATTTGAGTTATTCAGTTGAGGTATACAGTTAGGTGACTCTGAGCCTTGGGATAAGGCATCGGTCCTTCCTCTTGAGGTATGCATGGTTAACAACTACAAACAAAAACATTATTTGATAAATCTTTAACAATCTTATATGAGATATAGTGGAATATTGTTTTAGACTCCTTTAGAGAAGTGAGTCAAGGGTACACCCTCCTGAGCACTGAAGCTCAAAGTGTAGAAGGATCCTTTGATCCTTGTCAGTTGGCCCTCTTCCTTGTGGACTTTGGAGTGGTGATAGAGTCAGAGTTTTATTTAAATTATCCATCAAAGTGTAAATCTTCAAGTTGAAGATCAAAGGGAATAATCCACAACCAACAAATAGGTTGTGTATATTTCTATCAAGGATGATTTTGATGAAGAAAGGTATGAAGATGAAAAAGATTTAATTTCTCATGTTAGTAAGAATGAAACATGGATAATTGATAGTTCATTTTCACATCATATGATTGGTGACATACATAAGTTCATTACTATGAAAGATCATGATGGAGGTTATGTTAGATTTGGTAATGATGATCCATATCCTATGAGAGGTAAAGGTTCTATAATTTTGATAGATAATACACAATGTGATGATGTCTATTGGGTTGAAGGACTAAAGTACAATTTTTTCAGTGTGGCACAGTTGAATAACACACCTGTCACCGATTGGAATTTTAGAATGGTGAGGTAAAATTATTTGATTAGAATAGAAGTCTAATTGCCATGACTAAATAATCTAAGGGTAACTTATTCTACCTTGATACCGCTACAAAAAGTTGCTTATTTTCTAAAGTTGAGGATGTATGGTTATGACAAAAGAGATTTTGTCATGTGAATTTTGACAACTTAATTAAGGTAAGCAAAAAGAATGGAGTAAGAGGTCTACTGAGATTGGATAAACATGAAAATGTCATGTACAAAGGATGTCAAGTTGGTAAGATGAAAAATTCAATTTTTACAAGCAAATATTACACTACACAAAGAATTTTGGAGTTAGTGCACACTAGCCTATGTGGACCTATGAGAAGACAAAGCTACTATGGTGATAGACATTTCATTTTTTTTGTTAATGATTATTCAAGAATGTTCTCTATCATATTTTTGAAAGAAAATATGATGCTTTTCAAATGTTTAAGTGGTATAAGAAAAGAGTTGACAAGGAGAGTGGAAGACAATTGAAGTGTTTGAAATCTGATAGAGGAGGTGAGTTTACATCTGATGAGTTTACACTTTTTGCAATGAACAAGGAATAAAGAGACAAATGTGTGCACTAAGGATACCACAAAAAAATGGGATAGCAAAGAGAAGAAATAGATCCATTAATGATTGCGCAAGAGCACTAATGATTGAGAAGGGAGTGTCTCAAAAATTTTGGAGAGAATTTATTAGTACTATAACTTACACACTGAACTGAGTACAATTGAAGAAAGGTAAAAACAAGACTCCATATCTATTTGGTATGGTAACAAATCAAATGTAAGTTATTTTAAAGTATTTGTAAGTATATGTTACATTCTAAAGGATTCTAGAAATGGAAAATTTGATCATAAAGGTGGTGAAGGAATATTCTTAGGATATTCTACAAAGAGAAAAGATTATAAATATCTAAATAAGGCTACTAAAAAAATTGTGGAAAGTGAAAATGTAAGGACTAATGAATTTGCAAAGAAAAATGGAGAAGAAGGAAAATAGGAACCCGAGGACTATCAAATATTTTTATATGTTCAACCTGATTTTCCTAACACCTTACAGAGTGTACAAACCAAGGAGGATGCTGAACAAAGAGAACCACCACCGAATGTTGAAAATAAAGGACTACCATAGTCTACCAAACTCATTCTAGCAAAGTATGTGAGAAGACACCACTCACAGAGAAAGATTATTGGAGACAAGAATGATGGAGTCATGACAAGAAGTAAGTTGAGAGAGAACACCTATTTGATTTTTGAATTTGAGACAAGAAAATTAAATGATGTATTGGATAATGAAGATTGGGTTAAAACTATGAAAGAAGAGATAAACCAAATTGAAAAGAACAACACATGGAATTTGGTACCAAGACCTAAAGATAAAAATGTTATTGGTACTAAGTGGATTTTTAGAAACAAATTGAATGAACTTGGAAATATAATTAAAAAAGCAAGATTTTTTTTCAAGGGGTATACACAAGAAGAAGGTATTGATTATGGTGAGAATTTTGCACCTATTGCTAGATTAGGAGTTAGAATTCGAATAGCATATGCAACTTATAAATGATTTAAATTTTATTAAATGGATGTTAAATCTATATTTCTTAATGGTATTCTTGGAGAAGAAGTTTGCATGTTGAATAGCCTAAAGGATTTTTTGATAATTATACTAACATGGATATGGTATGAAAATTGTACAAGGTGTGCTATATGGTTTGAAATAAGCACCCCGAGCATGGTATGAAAGGTTATATTCATATTTGATCAAGATTGGATTTCAAAGAAAAAGTGGAAAAACAACTTGTATCTAAAATTTGATAATAATGATAAGATTTTGATTTGTTGATAAAATTATCTTTGGAGGAAATAACACATTATGTAAATCTTTTGCTGATGAGATGAGAAAGGAATTTGAGATGTCCATGATAAGAGAGATAAAATTCTAAAGAGGGAGATTGTTGGAAACGGTAATTGAAACAATTGTTGTATTGTCATTGATGTCAAATCTTAACTAGTGAGATAGTTTCTATCTAGGAGAGTACCATATTTATTGATTGATGAGGATTAGGGAAAAGGAGATAACAAGAGAACCTGAGGAAAGGTTGAGTTATTTGATACTTTAAAGGGTACTTGATTAGCTACGATATTGATAAGATAATGTATTGTTTATCTAAGTATGAAGAAAGACTGAAGAGGTAGGCTTAACCTAGAAAAAGTGTAGAAATCTAGTTTAAGATGACTGATGTTAGTGTCGATCGAGTGCCAATATATGCTGAGTAAATTTAGTGTTGAAAAAACATCAGTTTATGCTGAGCGTCAAGAAATTTCTGAGTGACAGTATTTGCCAAGGAAGACGGTTTGTAGAGATGACCAAGTTACTCGGTGATGACTGAGGAAATGAAGAGAATATTGACCGAGTGTCACCAATTTACATTTGGAGAAAGAATGGAGATGCCCAACCAACATAATTAAATTCTTGGGATATGTAAATCATGTTGACTATATTAATTGATTGTATGGAGAATTTAATGCATGATAAATCATTTTATTATGGATTCAAAGATAAAGTTTGAAGATGTATCTAGAAGGAAGGATGAAGAACATAAATGATGGAAGGATTCAACAGCTCTGACCTAAACCTAAGATCTATAGAGGAGATTAAGTGGAAAAAGATGGATCTACCTAATTGAAGAGGTATAAAGGAAAACCTAAGTGTGAGGTTACAGAAGGGCTAAAGTTGTTGATATTATTGACTGATAAGTGTAAGCAGAAGGTTGAAGGTGAAATTGTGAAAGATTTGATTAGAGTTGTGATTTCTTGAAGTGAATTCCTTGTAGATCAGTGATGGAGATAAAAATGAAGCTGAGTCAGTAAATCAACATATATGTGAGAAGTGGATCTGTTATTTGCAAAGTGAGTTGTATATTTTTAAAATCAGAAACTACTATTACTTTCTAACCATTGTATTAGTCTAAATACTTTAATCAAGGTTGACCTAACAGTCATTGTATAAAAACTTTAACCAGGGTAGTATTCTAATGAAATGTACTTAATTCCTTTAACCAGGTCACTTTTGATAGAGTGTTTAAATCCTTTAATAGGGTCACACCTAGCAGTGTGTTTGTAAACCTTTAATAGGGTTGGCTTTTCACATGGCTCACTTCAGAAGAGTGAAAATATCAGTAACATGTTACAAAGTGGTTTTTTCCAAGTTGGGTTTCCATTATAAATCTTGGTGTTATATTTGTGTGAATGTTTTGATGTGAATGTTGTTTTATTCTAAAAGTTAATTACTTTTGAATAGGACTGCATGTTATATGTTTCTGATATATACTTAGAGACCAAGTTGTGTTGGTGATTAGATCTGAGATTGTTGAAGTGCTTAAAAGTTCAATTAGTACATCTGGACCTAAGAATAACTAATTCACCCCCCTCTCTATTGTTCTAAATATTCTAACATAAATAACCTCATGGCTCAAAGATATAATGTTATAAAGAAGAGCATTAATACATTTAATTCTTTTATAAAATTCAAAAAACTTCTTCTCATATAATTTATTTAATTTTTGCATGGCATCAATGGTTTTGTTAAGAAAGTTAGCAACATAGTTATTTTCCTCCTCTATCAATAAATTCTTTGTTTTACATCCCTTGGAATTTAAATTTTCCACAACACGAGCTTCGAGCACCTCTGCCTTTCTACTTAGAGCTCTATACTTCAAATTTGAACTTTTCATTTCATGAAAAGCCCACTTAAGGAGCTTAAAAAAATTCACTACCCCATTCCTAGAAAATTCCAGAACACTAATATTAAGCTCTTGATGAGGGGTGATCTCATTCACACTAAGAGAAATGGGCGAGTGGGGCCTATCACTATAAACTAAAGGTGGATGAGATGAGAGGGAATTAGTGGAGGCTGAAGGGGAATATGGTATATCCTCAAACCTACTTAGGGAGTCAGCAACCACAACATCCTTCCCCTTAGAATCAACATTATTACCCTTATTCATAGGGAACCCTTCCACAATTTTAAGACTTATACCAGCAGTAGTTTGACTAGAAACATGGATCTTAATTAGATGATTTAAATTACTCTTCCTTGAAGATGAGGGTTTGACAACTGAGATTTTGAAAGGATTTTTAGGAAGCCCAAAAACCAAACTATAAGGGACAAAAAATTCATCATAAGAGCCAATAATCCAACCCTCTTCATCAAAATTAATAGCATCAACACCCACATATTCCAACATATAAATAGGGAGGAATGAGGAATAGGGACCATAGCATGAAAATTATCATAAATTAAGAGAAGAATCCCTTCCTGTAAAATAGGATTTAATGGTTATTCTCTCTATGGTCAAGAATATTGGTATTTAGCAAGGAGAGAAGATGAAAAGGAAGTGAAATTATTACCTTATATTTGAAGTGGTTTAGAAGAACAAAGTGATGCCCAAAGGCTCTCATGAAACAACCATCAAGAGTGACATATTCCATGATCACTTTCAGTAGTTCATGCCACACTTTCTTGATACTCTTTGTATAAAAAAACTCTTGTCACCTTTAACTAGAGCTTTTGTCTCCTACTCAGTTTTGGGAAATCTTTTGACTTCTGCGTTAAAACATTTCCTACCTTTGTAAAATTTATTGTCCTCACTAGAAAGACCGGTGACCTCCATAATAAGGATATTTTTAAGCACATTCATCCTTCCAAACAAGTTTATCTTTCCATCCTTCAATTCATTAGCAATAATCTTGGTAACCTTAGGGTCCCAACCATGCAACTTTTTAATATATGGTGTAATTTCCCCCTTCTACAATTACTTCCATATGGTTTCATTGTCCCTCAAGACCTCAAAACTAACAGGTTTAATATGGAATATCTCACCCCACATTTCTATACCAACAATACCCTTCAACATAGGATGAATTTGCATAATGAAAACCCTACTAAAATATCCTAGCCATAATAGTCCCAAAATTACTTAGAAAGAGTGGGAGCAATTATGAGAGGCTCTTTTCTATAGATTTCTAGGACATAAATCATAAGAAATAATAATTATGAAACTCATCCTCGAAATCATTAAAATGACTAGGAACAAACACATTTACCATGTATAAATGGTCATACACAAGCATGACCCTAATACCATCCTCTGGGTTGTCTTCTCTAAGCCAAGTCATCATCCTTTTGGCAGTAACTTGGGCCTTATTCAAAAAGAAACCTATTAATATATATGGAATTAGAAAGGTGGAGAAACTTACTGAGCTTTGGTTGCAATGTTCATATTCCCCTTTACACACGTAGGGACATTCAACTACTTGGTCTTCAAAATAAGGTTTTAGACTCCAACATAACCTTTTGGCCAAGCAAGGCAATTGACTCATTCAGATATGGGAAGGTGTTCATGATGAATTTATCAATCTCAAAAGGTTCCAACAAATCACAAACTCTATCGATACAAATCCCATTCACCAATTAACAAAGTTTTTTCTACAAGGCAATCTTGCACTAGCCCTTGATTCAAGAGGCATAAGACGCATAAAAAATGTAGAAATTGTGTAGACACCAAATAAATTTTTTTTCCATATCAAGGAACCAAAATAAATTCATGGAAACCACTTAATGAAACCCATCACTTCCATTTAGACTACTTGCTTTATAAATGTACCCTAATCCTTGTAGCCCTATTTAGAGACTTTTATGACCATACATTTTAGACTATTGACCATGGGTGCAAACAAAGGACCATTCTAGATACCCTTTTTGGGAATACAAAACATACATCAAAACCACTATGAGGTCTTTTGGATACATAGGGTCAAAACATACTGATCACAGTGACCTAATATGGCAATTACGCCCCCCTCTCCAAAGCAATGACTCTCCAAACTCTTCACACAACCCAGCCACCACTTGGAATATATTATATTCACATAAAAACTACATAATATAATATTTTTAGGTACCTAAACCTCTCAAAATCCCCATTGTTATAGCTTTCTCAATCAATTCAAACCCTTCCTAGGCCTGTCACATTGAGATTCCAGGCCTATGCCATCAAATTATTTCTGGCCATAATCATGGCTACCCCTAAAACAAATAGAATCCTCAAAATAAATCTACAACCTAACATTCCCAAAAGGAATAGGATTTTTCTATGGTGGAATGCTAGATTATTAACATTTTTATCTTCAAACCCTTAACATCGACAGTTTTAAAGCTCCTTCCATAAATTTGGTTGTAAATTTCTCAAACTTAATGGAATGAAACCAAACTATATGAAATTTAAAGGTAATTCATCCACCTATCTCACCATGCAATTTGTAGACCATTTCAAGTCCATACAAAACCATACAATTTTACCGATTACAAGAAAATTGTGAAAATCAATAGGAAATTAGAGAAAATATTTATTGATGGCATCAAAAGATAAAAAAATAAACATGCCTCAAAACAAAGAGGAATAAATAGACTAAATACAACTCCATCAACCAATACCAACTAATTTTTGAATCATTTGACTGTTAGGATTACAAGTTGCCAAGTTTTACAAGAAAAGTTGCTCAAGCAACCTTTACAACTTTTGCAATTTTTTCCAACTATTGACCAAATAACTTTAACTAGTCAAAGGATCTTTCTAACATTCCATTCATGGATTTTGAACATGGATTTGACCCATTCTACCACATTTACACACATTTTAAGTTTTTGACCATATTGGACTAATTAGGCCCTGAATGACAATCTAAGGATTATTTGGCATTAATGCCTTACAAAATTAATCCAAGTAACTCAAAATGTTTAAACATGGTCCTGAGGACCGTATGAAAACCATGGAAATTATTAAAATAAAAAAAAGATTAATAGGTCTCTTGGGACCCATGGGTGCTCCTACACCATACTTCCAGGGCAGAATGAATCTCAAGTCCCTCTTGAGATGAGGTCTTCAAAAAAGATTTGATACTTTTTAATGTCATTATTAGTCATCCATGTGACATCTTATTTGGGAATATCCTTCCATTTGATCAAATACTCCTTATATGTCTTCCTCCTAGTCCTCTTCACCTCTTTCGTATCTAGAATGTATTCAAGTCTCAAAGGTTGGCTAGGTGGGAATTCTCTGACCCAATCATCCTCCTCCTCTTCTAATATACCTATATCAAAACCTGCAACCATAGAAACCTTTTTATGGAAATAGATCAGATACATTATAGGGTAAAAGCACAAAGTTGTGTCATGTTCCAGGCTAACTTATCAGCACAGTTGAATTTGAGTATTTATAACAAAAACAATTTCAAACATATGGTCTAGATAGATTCATTAGATAAGTGATTCAAATTTTCCAAGTGAAAATATCTATTAAATGCATGTTTTATACCAATTTGAGTCCAATTACAAAAGAAATAAAATTATTTCTGAAAAGTAATGTTTCAATAACTCCTCTTTTTAATGATTTTTTTTAAAAATATAAAAATACCCTTTTGTAGAGCTCAGAGTCAAGATTATTGTCATAAATAGTTTTTATAGTATTTTGATTAGATCTATTATATTATAATTACAAAATATTGCAAGTAAGTATTTTAACATTCGAGAAGATATTGCTTCAAATAAAGAAAAAAATAGTGAATCAAATCACAAAAATTTAAAATTTATATTTAACACCATGCTTAAGGTTTTATTTAGAGTACCATATATGGTTTTTGGGTGAAAGTTTTTTAGCCATAAAAAATTCAAGTTATTTGAATTTTTCAAGTAACCTGAATATGTTGTCATTTTTGGCTTTTTTTTAATAAGTGGCTAGTTATTTGTTCACCATCTTGGTACATTTGCCCCATTAAAAAAATTAGCTAGCTAAAATGAAGATTTGAAAGTAAATGACCAATCTTTACTACAACTAGAAATGATATATTTTAAAAAAATAACACAAAAATGAAAACATGTGGAGAGAGAGGAACTTGAGATCAAATGCAAAAACTCTCTAGCTCAAATGCATCTATGTCATGTAAATTGCAATATTACACATTGTTATTTATATTATTTTTATGTTCTATATCTACAAAAAAACTTGTCTCAGTTCAAAATTATACTCCAAGCTAAACCTGGGTTAAAAAATAGTAGTAGATTCGAAGGATGATAAGTATATAGAAAAATAGCCTAAATTAAATATTAAAGAAATAAATAATAACTTAAATTAAATATTAAGGAAATAAAAAGAAAATTTAAACTAAGGAATAAATAAGAGGAGAAGAAAATAACATAAACCAATTTTAGATGAAAAGATAACAAGAAAGACCAAAAATGTAGAAACAATGAAGGTTTTTGTATATAAAAGAGCTTTTTGTCAATGGTTAAGGTCATCTTTTAGTTTTTGTAACTCAATGAGCATTGCAATGAAGAAATATTAACCTAAAGTGTGTTCTCATATCTTAGATGCGTCTAGAACTTGATAAATATGTTAAAAAATGAAGTAATGTAAACAAGAATATAAAATGTGACCCCTAGTAGAGAAATTAAAATATTGGACACCAAAAATAATAATACAAAAGACATAAAAATGATGAAACAAAATAATAGATTAAAAGAAAAAATAATTAAGTAGATCAGAATCACCTATCAATCTTGGTGAGACCAATGAAAGAAAGAGTACCATTTGAATATACAACCAAACTCCGCATGTGTGTTATAAATTGTTTGGGTCTTCACAAAAACTTCACAAAATTAATCTAGATTACATTTAAATGAATCATAAAAATCATGTAGAGTTTTACTAAGTTGTTAATAGCTTGACATAATGAGAGATTGTATGTCATAGAATGATATTGAATAAATGGATGAAATAGAGGAAGATAATAGACATGGGTAGCCAGTTGAACTAGCTCTAATATTGTTACCAATGACATAGATAGGTTAAAATTAATAAAATTATAAACAAATACATAATCCTATGAGATAAGATGAGATGATAGTGCATTGAATGCATATTTATGTGTTGCGGTAGACTTCAAACAATTGAATCTTAACATAGAGTCAAAATAATAGCAATGACAATTTTAATTAAATTATCAAATTAGTTTTCAGAAAAATGACTGTGGATAGGAAAAGGCTAAGTTTAACATTAAAACATAGAAAAGGAGATAAACACTAAAATGATAAAGATACATAAGATAAAAAAAAATAAGGGTATACAATTTTGACATGATAGTTGTACAAGACATCCTTTCCCAATCTACCATTAACATTTTTTACTTCCCTCTCGCAATTTATATATTCTTGATACTCTTTCCAATTTAGGTACACCCATCTTCCTTTTTCCTCAACTAGACATAGACTCCATAGATCTTAATTTATTGGGTAGAATACTAATTATAATTCCCCTTGTTACATGGCAATTTTCTCATCTTTCTAGTGCAACCTAATTTCTATTTTCCTTCTCCTTCCATGCAACACCCCACATTCATCTTCTTCCTCATATCACAAAATCCCAAATTCTTGACTATTTCTAAATTTAAACACCAAAATGGCCCCCTCTCTATCTAATATCACATCTCTTCGAAAACCATTCATAGATAATTCTCTAAAATTATATTTAGAAAATTTCCACAAATTGTGTGGACGAAGCCTTCTTTCACGCTATAAATTGACCTTGGATAATTAAAATCTCCCAAGGGTCACATGAATCATTTCCCTACATGTGAAATACCATTTAAATAAATCTGAATATTTGTGGGAAGCATGCAAAGAACAATTTTTCTAGCTTAAACCTTTGAGTTATCCTTGGTAGAAGTAAATGTGCCCCCTTTCTAAAAATTCATGAAAATCTTGTTCAATAACTAGAGTATACAATAAATGCTAGTTGAACCAACGCTCAAATTGAATTATTCCTATGATCTGATGGAATCCTTCCCTACATCTAAAATGATCCATATAACTTGTTAGTTGGGTATAAATGGCTATCTAAGACTAAGCACAATTGGTAGTCTATTGGATAGCTACTTGACAAGTGGTTGAAGCCAAAATTTGAAATAATGGGTTGTGGATGTATTAAAGTATACAACAAAGTAGTACTATGATAAAAACAATCGCTATATATCTTACTCAACATTCATTATGAGAGCTATGTGCCACTTTATGTAAATGAGAGCATGATTTATTGAATACTCATCTTTTTCGTCAACAGAGTTATAACACTTTAATGCATTAATATAAAAACTTTATTACTTAATGTAAATAATATTGACCATATCTTCAAAAGTTCACATAGTTTTATATTTTTAAAATTTAATAAATTAAGCACATAAACATGTGATGTAGTAGAAAAAATTTTAGGGCACAATATTGCTTCTTTACTTCTAATTTAATTTCTCCATGATAAGTTACATAACATTCTCCTTTTACATCATCCCTTGCAATATTTAAAAAAATTGTTTAAACCCTACAAATTAATTAATTTATCTATCTAACTCTATTTTTTTTACAACATACCATTTAATCATATTTTCATTAGTCCAGTACCATTTATATTTATTTTTTCTTCAACTCATTAATTATTGTCCTTTATCAACTTGTACTATTTAATATGGTGCTTATCAATGTTTCCATTGGTCCTTTCCTAGCTCAGGTGATGTTTGAAAATATTGATCAATCAACTACCTTCTAAATTATTATAAAGTTTTATTTAAACAACAAGGTAATAATTAAAATGAATGTCAAGGAATGAAATGGCGAGAGGAAAGAATTACAGAAAATAGGCAATTCTTTGTTGTGTGGCACGACTACTATTTATAGATAAGAATAGAATAGCAAGCAATATTTATTTAGACTTAATATAACCATCCAATAGATGGTTTCTATATCAAGCAAAAATGTATTATTGCAACCTAGTAAATGAATGTAATAGTAAAAGGAGAGAATTTCAACCTAGTATAAAGGAAGTCAAGACATCAAGTAGAAGGTTTTAGTTACCGAGTGAGGTAAACTGAAATTTAGTTGAAGAAAAGATGTTAGTCACCAAGCAAGGAACAAGAAATTAAATACAAGAATCTAAATGAAATTTAATATTGATCTATGATGAGATGAAAGATTCTAATGATGAGAAAGAGTTAGTTGAAGAGATCTACAATCAAAAAAATTCAAAGTGATGATCTAAGGTAAGATCTAATAGGCAAAAAAAGAAGGAACAAGTTCCAAGAAAGTTCAAGTTCCAAGGTGATGATAAAATGTCTTACCGAGCTGTAGATTCATTGAATTAATGGATGAGGATAATCATGATATTAATAAAAGGAAAAAAATTTTGATAGAAAAAGAAGAAAAAGGGTGCTGGCCCAAGGAACATAAGGACTAGAGGCACATTAACAACATATTAATGGCACTAGTCATAAGCATTTCAACAATAGATTAACAACAGAAAGAATAAGGTCTAATCTGCCTCTATCAAAAACAAACATAACAGTTCCTTTGAAAAAGATTAAACCAGAGTATCTAAAGTGAATAATAGCAATTAAAGTAATAGTTATAATCCACGCAGGGCTATACCAAGGACTAGGCAAAATAACCTTAAAATAGGAACCCAAAATAGAGAACTTAGGGCCATGCCCAAACAAAAATAAGAACCTCATGAGCAACAACAACTAACTTTTTCCACCCAGATGTTTGGAAAATAGGGTCCTGGCCCACTCCTCCTGTAGGAAGAGGAATAGATCCTTATTGTCATCATCTACCTCTAGTTTTTCGCCTGCCAGTTTTTCCTGCACAGTGCAGAGGGTCATAGCTAAAGCATGCATGACCTTAAGAGAAAACTTGTTAGTCATCAAAATATGATTCTTGAGTTCCTACATGTCCTACTTGATATCAACAATCTCTTTGTCCAATCTAGAAAACCTCAGCTTGAGGGTTCCCTTAAGCCTTTCATTGTCATCCAGGAACCCAAGTTTATACTCAGTAGTAGGGCGCTTGGTCTGTAGATCATGAGGGTTAGATAGAGGAGGGGTAGGGCTATAGGGAGTCTTAATGGGTTGTTGAGGGTTGAGAGGGGGTGTGTTACCAGTCCTGTTCAGACTCATGTGGTCATCAAAGGAACCCTTCATGGACTTAGTGGAATGGAAATAATTTTCTGACAAGGACTTCTAGTGTAGGAGCACCCTTGGAAGGATAGTTGGTTGTCCTATTTTGTTGTGAAAAGTACCTCTTGAGTGACATTGTAACTAGATAAGGTCCTGTGACCATGAGTGGTGTGGTTTGAGTCTAGCTGTGTGTCTAATTTCTAGCTTGAGGTCAGTTAGTCTTCATGATAGTCCTGTAACTAATGTTGACAACAAGTGATAAATGTTGTTCAACATGTTGGTTTAGTATATCTAGGGTCTTAGATACTCTAGGAAGTCCACTTAGGATTGAGAAAGCTTGGATGGTGTTAGAACACCTAGGAAGTTGACAAAAATGACAAATTGTAAAAGTTGTCAAATTGTTGTCGAGCAACATTTGCAACTTTGAAAAGTTGCTAAATCAAAAAAACCTACTTATGAGGGTTTTAGTGTCCATGAGGTTTAGGAATTCCTAAGAGGCATAAAATCATGAGCGAAGGATATATAAGGTGAGAAACCCTCATTTTGGAGGGAGAACATTCATTTTGTACAGATAGACTGACTGTAGCAAGAAGTTTTACCAGTGAATAGAGAAAGGATTTGAGGAACAATGTTATTATTGTGATCAAATAGATTGAATCCTCCTTTATAGCTTTTGAAATCTGATGTGTTACTTTTTATAGTGTGATTAAAGTTTTGGTTTTTTGTATTAGTTAGCATTTCTTTGTATTTTCTTTATTCTTTTCCTTTGCATAGTTCACTGTCTAGTTTTGATAGTGTGAGAAAATGTAAGCCTAGCTCCATTTCCCACCATAGCCATTGTACGACCTTTTGGGGATGGAGGCTAGGGTTTTCAAGCTTCAATATGCCTTAGGTCTAGGATCTCAATGTGCTTGCAAGTATTTTTAAGCTATTTTCCTAGGTGAGCTAAGTGTGAAAGCCCAGCTAGGAAGACCTGGTGTTAGAGTTGATATATTGCAAGAGGGTTGTGTCAAGAGCTGAAAAGGATTTGAATGTAATGTTTGATGATTTGTAGGTAATCTATAAAGAGGATGAGTGCCCAAGATATCAGTGTGCCAAGTTTTGAGACCAAAGACCAAAGACCAAAGACAGGCCTAGAACCTAGAAGAAGGCCCTAAATTGGGAACAGGGTGTATGGACGGTGTCAAAACCTTAAACCTAGAAAATCTAAAAGGCCTCAAGGTGTATGTTTGAACTAAAAAATAACATCAGGGGGTTCTTTGGGAAGAAATAGCAGAGAAAGGAGATTCCTATTTTTTAGGAGGCCTAATTGGTCTAAAAGGCTACAAGGCCTAGAACTTGGAAAATCAATGAGCGGTGGGAGAATGGTGGAACTTGGCAACCAGAGACCCCTAGAAGGAGTCAAAATTGGATTCTTAGTTTTCCCTTAGCCTCCTATAATCAAAACTATAGGTTAGGGCTTGAGAGCTTCTTGATGGAAAAGTTCTCTTGAAGACTAGGAGAGGATATCAGTTAAGATAGGAAGAACTTTTTGGAAGTAGGAGAGTATTGAATCTTTCCTAGAGATTGGTGGGTGGATTAAGGAAACCCTAGGAGGTACCAAGTGAGACCAAGGTAGAGTTAAGACAACTCAAGAGGATTTGGAGGTTCTCCCTATTAGAGTGGTATGAGAGCATCGAAAAAGATTTGGGAAATCAGTGTTGCAGACTGTGGATGTTGCAGCCCATCGAATGAAGTGGTGAGTCAGTTACATCTAGCAAGATGGTGACTAATGCTAAATTGTCTAAAAAGGTTGAGGAGAAGGAGGAGGATAACTGACTGCTAAGAGAGAGATTGGCTCAATTAGAGTAGCTCTTGGGTGAAGTCCAAGACAAAATAGATAAGGTGATGGACAAGGTAGATCATAAAGAAGAGCATGAAGATAAGGAGAAGGAGATATACTTGGAGGAAGAAGCTCCCACTCCTGACCCTGTTATAGTAGAGCAACCCTTCTTGAAGTCACTCAAGGCCTTAAGTGGGAAGGAAACCGAAGGAGTACCACTTTTTAGTGGAAAAATGGACCTGATTTGGTCATGGACTGGATTGATAGTATTGAAAATCACTTTGAGTGTGATGGTATAATAGAAGCCCAAAAAGTTAAAGTGGCTAAGTCTAGGTTGATGGGGTTAGCACTCACCTGGTGGAAGTATGTACAGACTGAGAGAGAAAAAGAGGGCAAGAACTCTATTGTCACTTGGAAGGGCATGTTGCTAAAGCTAAAACAAACCTATCTGCCAGATGACTATGAAGTTCAACTTCATAGAAGAAGACAAAACCTTAGGCAAAAGGACTTAGATGTCCAAGCCTATACTGAAGAATTCCAAAAATTGTGCCTAAGGTAAAAAATAGTAGAGGATGAAAGCATAAGGTTGGATAGATATCAAAATGGACTCAACTGATCTATCCAAGAGGATATGAGCCTTGCTACCTTTAAGAGTGTGAGACAATGTTACCAAATGACATTGAAAATAGAGGAGAAAAGTAAGAAGAAACATGATCAATCATCTAAAGGAAGAGGTAGAGGGAAAGAGAATAGAGACCATAGAGGCATCTTTACAGGTAGGGATAGTGAATTTAGAGCTCAAGGGGAGTCCAAACTGACAGAGATTTTCAATGAAACTAGTGGAAGAGGAAGTATGAGTAGAGGCAAGGGATTCCATGGTGGAGGAAGAGGCAAATTTGGGGGTTCATGTAGATCCTCACACTTTGCAACCATGAAGTGTTACCATTGCAATCAACTTGGTCACCCAGCCTATAAATTTCTTGAGAATGCTTCTAGCTCACATGGTGAGAAAAGAGTCAACTACATAGCCCAAGAAGAAACCAGTAGTATCAAATATCTTGAAATCAATCTTGATTCAGAAAGTGGAGAGAATCTTATGATTAGAAGGATTCTTATCAAGGAACCGGTCAAGGAGGAAGCTTAACAAAGGAGGTCACTTTTTAGGGTGAAGCGAAAGATACATGGCAAGGTGTGCTAGATGATTATAAAATCAGCGTCTACATATAATATTATCTCAGAGGATGCAGTTAGCAAACTTAGATTGACCAAAATTCCTCACACAAACCCTTATAGGGTCACATGGTTAAATAAAGGGCAGCATGTTCTTGTAAATCAATAGGCATGGGTTGATTTTTCAATAGAAAAATATATGGATAAAGTCCTATGTGACATACTCCCAATGGATGTATGCCACCTACTCTTAGGTAGGCCATGGAAATTTGATAGGAAAACAATACATGATGGAGAGAGGAATTCTTATTCCTTCAAGAAAGATGGGGTTACCTATAGGATTCAGTCGCTCATGGATGATGAGGGGTCTACTTTAGGACCTAATATCTTATTGCAAGGAGGTAAGGAATACATCCAAGGTATGAAGGATAAAGAAGTGATACATTTTTCTATCATGATGAAACCTAGTGATGAGAAGAGGGTAGAACCTTTACCATTGCCCAAGGAAGTGTCGAAACTCTTGAAAGAGTTTAAAGACATAGTGAGTGATGGGTCACCTGCCATGTTACCACCTCCTAGAGCTATAAGTCATCAAATTGACTTCATACCAGGGGCCTCTCTTCCAAATAAAGTAGCTTACAAGATGACTCCTGATAAAAACAAGGAGATAGCTAGACAAGTACAAGAACTTTTGGACCAAGGACTCATTAGGAAGAGCATTCACCCATGTGCAGTGCTAGTAGTCCTCAAATCAAAGAAGGGGGGTAAATGGAGGCTTTGTATAGATTTAAGAGCAATAAATAGGATCACTATAAGGTATAGATTTCCCATTCCTAGGATCGAAGATCTTATGGATTGTTTGGGAGGAGTAAGGTACTACACCAAGTTGGATTTGAAGAGTGGGTACCATCAAATAAGGATTAAGGAGGGAGATGAATGGAAGACTACATTCAAGACCAGAGAGGGGCTCTATGAATGGTTGGTCATGCCCTTTGGGTTAAGAAATGCTCCAAGTACCTTCATGAGGTTAATGAATGAGGTGTTGAAAGACTACATAGGAAGATTTGTGGTAGTGTATCTGGATGACATCCTAATTTTCAGCAAAACTAAAGAGGAACACCTCCAACATTTGTAGATTGTGATGAAGAGACTCCATGAGGACAAGTTGTCCATTAATCTAGAAAAGTATAAATTTATGAAGCAAAAGCTGATCTATCTTGGTTTTGTGGTGTTACAAGAGACCTTGAAGATAGATCCTAGCAAGGTGGAAGCAATACTCAAATGGCGTACACCTCCAAGAAGCACTGAGGTAAGGAGTTTCCATGGACTTACCCAATTTTATAAGAAGTTCATTAAAGGTTTTATTGAAATATCTACACCAGTCTTAGAAACCATTAAAGGTGGAGTGAAAAATATGTTCAAATGGACTCCAGAGGCTGGTAAAGGTTTTGAGTTATTGAAAAAGAGAGTGGCTACACAACCTATATTGGTTTCTCCTAATTTTGATAAGTTGTTCACCTTAGAGTGTGATGCAAGTGGCATAGTAGTTGGGGCAGTATTGAATCAAGAGAATATACCAGTGGTATTTTATAGTGAGAAGTTGAATGAGGCTAAGAAGAGGTATTATTCTTATGACTTAGAGTTGTATGCTCTAGCGCAATTTTTGAGAAAATGGAAGCACTATTTTCTGCCTAAGGAATTTGTGGTATATACTGACAACAAGGCTTTAATTTTCATCAATTCATAGGAGAAGTTGAGCAATAGACATCTCAAATGGATGGAATATCTACAGGCCTATACATTCACTATAAAGCATAAGAAGGGACAAATGAACAAGGTGGATGATGCCTTGAGTAGGAGACTTTTGATAGTCCTAGAAGTGCAGCTCCAAAGCATAGGTATTGAGAGTTTTAAAGAGCTCTATGAAGGTGATGAAGACTTTGTAGAAGCATACAAGGTTTGTAAAGAATTTAAGAATCATTTCCATAGCCAATTTGTAGATTATACAATTGATAATGACTTGTTGTTTAGAGGTAGACAGTTATGTGTGCCTAAAGGCTCTATCAGAGAAAATTTGATACAAGAAAAGCACAATGGGAGTTTGAGTGCGCATTTTGGTGTAAACAAAACACTAGAACTTGTGCAAAGGTTCTATTATTGGCCTAGGATGCAGAAGGACATCAAGAGGTATGTGGAACAATGCTTGGTTTGCGCAAAAGCCAAGGGCACTTCATCTAATGCAGGTTTATACCAACCTTTACCCATTCCTAGCAGGCCTTGGGAATGCATTAGCATGGATTTCATAGTGGGGTTACCAAGAACTAAGACTAGTTTATATAGTATATTTGTGGTTGTAGATAGGTTTAGCAAGATGAGCCACTTCATTGCTTGCAAAACCACTCATGATGCCAGTCATATTGCACATTTTTTCTTCAAAGAGGTGGTAAGGATTCATGGTTTGCCACTAAGTATAGTCTCTGACAGGGATGTCAAGTTTATGGGGCATTTTTGGAAGACCCTGTGGAAGAGGTTAGGTACTAACCTATCATTTGGATCAGCCTACCATCCCCAAACTAATGGTCAGACTGAAGTTATCAATAGAGTGTTGGGTAATCTCCTTAGGTGCTTGACAAAGGAGTTGAGTAGAGGTAAAATGGAATCACCTCTATTGAAATGTGTATGTTGTATAAATGTATGGGGAAAATATGAGATCCACTCCTAAATCGAAATTCCAAAAGGAGAGATCCAATTTGATCAACCAAAAGGTTAATGCATAATCGAATCAATCTATGGAGAATATGAAAGAGAGAGAGAAACCCTATATTTCCCTATGGTAGAATTGAAGTGTTTAGAATTTGAAATAATTGAAATGCAAGTACTAACCTCAAATTAGGGAAAACTAGGAAAATGCCAATTTTTTATGTCTGTGTGTAATTTCAGGCAAGTCTGCAACCTGTTTCAGACTCGAAATGTCGAGATGATGAAAACTCATAAATCTTTCTCCAAGATGAGATCAGGTCAACTTTGACCCTCATAAAAGGTCAAAAGTTAGATTCTTTATTCGAAGGTCAATTCTAACTTTGTTCATAGATCTCAGAAGTTCACCGAAAAGAGTATCCAAATCTCCAAAATCCCTCACCTATACCTGCAAGAAAATGGGGGCTTTTTTTGTATGGGGGGTTTGCCTTGGTCAAACCCCAATTTAGGAATTAACCTTGAAATTGAATTGAAATGTAGTGTGCATAAACAAAGTAATTGGAACAAATCACCTTGCTTATGTTGAAGTCCTTGTAGAGGATTTGAATCCTCAAATCCACAAGTAGGAATTATTTAATGGATGTAGAATGAATGTAGGATGTCTCCAATCAATGGCATTTGATCTTCAACACCAATCTTGAATTTATCCTTGCATATGAGGAGGCTTGGATGAACGTGGAAGGATGGATCTTCAAGGGGGATCCAAAGAGATTGAATCCTTCAATGGCTAACAATGGATCTCCTTGATGGATGAATGCTTGAACATTTGAATGCTTGAAAGCTTTCTTGAACTTGAGAGCTTGAGAGATTGCAATTGCTTGAGATGAGATTGCAAAAATTGATGGAGAAAATGAGAGAGGAAGGCCTCCTTTTATAGTGAACTAGGGCACAATCCTCTAGAGGGGCCACCTCAAAGAATTAAATCCCAATTAGGTCCTAACCTTTAGAAAATATACCTAGATTAAATGAAATTTAAGGATTTACTATTTAGAAACCTGAAATGGCCAACTCGGAGGCAGGAAAACAAATATCCCCAAAACCCGATACCCAGAAATCAAGGAATTTGGAAATTTGAAAGAGGGGGGAAAAATCAAGCTTGGGACTAACCTATTCATGATCAAGCTTGATCTTGACCTAGTGAGGATCGAGGTCGATTCTGACCTAGTCAAGGTCAACCTCGATTCTGACCCTATGGGCCCAGATCCAGCTAGAATCAGGATAGGAGGTCTCAGGGATGCCCGGAGACCTAGAAATGATACCAGAATGGGACAGAATGACAGGGATAGGCACAAAATCCTATAATGACTATGATGAAGGCTAGGAGGACCTATTTATAAGTCCTACCTAGAAAATAAAGCCATGGAAGAGGGAAATTAAGGAGAATCCTCGTGATCCTAACCCTAATTTCACCTTGAATGAAGCAGAAAAGAAGTGGAAAGTGGGGAGAAAGCCAAATACATGCAAAGACCTGATCAAGGCACTTAACATGACCCCAAACCACTTAATCAGAGGGCTAAATGCTCTTATCATGTAAGTGCTTCCATTTTAAGATGATACATTAAGCCCCCACTTTAGTAAGAGTATGGACTTGAGGCAAACTGTCGGTAAAGGAGATCAAAATGAAAAGATAATCTTATCGTAATCCAAGGGACAAAGGGAAACCTTAAGCCCCTAGGGACTCAAGTCTTTGTTGACTCCTAGATCACAATAAGAGAGACATCTCTAGAGAGAGAAAGAAGGTGTGATTACCTCACCCAATGAGAACTTATGTCCCATTGTGAACCACACAAGGAAACAACGCAACTGGAAAGGTGGAATTGAACCGCGTAGTGAATGTGGCTACTCACTAGTCAACCCATCAAGGATTCATCCTTAGGAATATTATATTCCATAAGAATAAAACCAAAAATAAATAAAGAGATCTAGTCTTAAGGACACCTCTGACCTTAAGGGATCAAAATATATGTATATTTGAAATTGGAGGGATCAAGAGATCCTAAAATATAAATCCATGCTTTGAGGATTAGTTACTAATCCAAAAAGGGAGAAAAGGCATTTTGAAAAATATGTGCATATTGAAAAGTGTGTGTGTGCAATAGGTGAGCAGAGCATATGCCCCCATGTTAAAGTCATTGCCGATACTTTAACATGAGCAATGGCTTTAATAGAAACATAAACAACTCCACTGATTACATTTCCACAACGAGATGCCCCCAGATGAAGAAAAATCAAGGGAAATATGATAGAAACATATAGAGGACATAGAAGGGATCTACCTACCATGGGGTTAGTATGATCATAAGATAATATATATATTATATTATTGCAAATGAATTGACATCATTCCCCAAATAAAGCAAAACTACGATCACAAAGGAGGAAAGATCACATAAGATATACAAAGGAGAATCTTTTCAGACCATGACATGGAGACCAAAAAGAAATTAGTGCTACCATATCTCAAATCCAAGTAGATTACACAAGGAAACATTTACAAACAATACACAATTACAACATAACATTGAACAATGCATAGAAGAATAGAGATACATATAGAGGAATTTGAACAACAATTTTGATTCCTTCATCACCTTGCACCAACTGAGTAACAAGGATTGTATAAAATAATCTAACAAAATTTAGCAAACACATTATGGTAGAAACACAGTACAATAGGAAAACACACAACAAAGCTACCATGAAGGACAAGCCGATCAAGCATGCCGCCTACTCTCCCCATCTCATTGTATATCATTTTAGGGAAGGTGGGTAACTCACAAGAGGGACTATATCCAACATAGTAGTCCAATGATAGTCAGTTCCAAAAAAGGATCCTTTTGAGAATCACAATGTTCGACACTAGGTGTAAGAGTTAATTGTGATGAAAGCATATTAGGTAAATCAATGTCAATGTCAATAGTCTCATATTCATCATTAACATTATCAGTATCATCAAGAGTATCTTCTTCATGCAAATTAGTCAATATAGGATCTAAGATACGAATAGAATCATCATAATCATGCATGTGCAGATCATTATTAGTGACAACTTCTTCTAACACATCATGCATAGGTTTATCTGAAGAAGATAGAGATCTTTGAAGAATAGAATTATGAGCTTTAGCCTGAGCATGATGCTTTTTACGACGTTCATTAGCAGATCAATTATGTTTTAATTTATTTGAAATAGGTTGAGAACTAGGAGGAGCAATCGTAGGATCCTTCACAGGTTCTTTAGGAAGATCAATAGGATTATCAACAATAGGAGAAACAATCACAGGATTTTTGATAGATTCTGTAGAAGGAACTTGATTAACAGAACTAGAAGTCATAGTTAAAGGAGGTATAGAAGGTGTAGGAAAAAGACCACGATTAAGATCCATGGGAATAATGCTTAATTCAATAATCTTATGATTTTTATACGCTTGATATGATCAAAAAAGATTATCAGGTCAAGGAGGGCATGAATTAGGTAATGAAGGCCAAAAGAAATCAAGAGCAACACAATCTCTAGGCCTAGAAGGTTGTAAAAAACTATGATTAATCATCTTCACTTCTTCATCATGAATGAACTTAAGACACTTATGGATAGGTGAAGCAACAACATGCATGGAATTCAACCAAGGCAAACCTAGCTTAACTTGAAATTGATTAGAAGTAGGAAACACAACAAAGGTAGTGTTCACAACTTTTCCACAGAGTTCAATCGGTAAAGTAATAGAACCAAATGATGGATAAAGAAAACCATTACAAGTTTGAATCCACACATCTGATGTATCATAAGAATCACATTGTAAGATTTTCATAAAAATATTTTCTTCAGTAATAACATTGACTAAGGATGTAGGATCAACAAGACAACCATGATTAGGTATCTAAGAAATCCTAGCAGCAATGTAAAGGGGACCATCAGGAGCCTTAATAGTCTCAGAGTCATCAAAGGTAATCAAAAGTTCCCGAGGTCTTTTATTCTTAGGTTGTTGTCTAGGTTTAGGTTGAGTTTTCAATTTAGGCTTAGGTTTTGGTCGAGGTTGATATTGAGCTTCAAATTAAATCTAAGGTTGAGGTTGAGGTTGAGGTGGAGATATAGATCGACCAACATGCTCCACTTGATTAACAACATGATTGAGATCATCCATCTTTGAGTCATACACAATTTTCATAGCAGATGGTTGAGAAATTGTATTAGTATCATGATAGGTAAAGGATTCGTGTAGATTTGAAGGTTTTGATTAGGAGGAGAGACATATTTTTTCCCACTACCATCAAGATTATCGATAGATAAGGCATTAGAGTCAATTAAATCTTGAACCTTATGTTTTAAAGAATAACACATCTCAGTATCATGACCATTCTAACGATGATATTGACAAAAACCATTTTCATCAAAAGATTTAGATGCAATCGTAGCAGGTAAAAGAGGTCAAATAGGAGGTAAAGTAATCATATTAGCACCTAACAACCTATTCATAATAGCATGTAAAGATTCAGATAGAGGAGTAAATGTACGATTTAATCGAAAAGAAGTGGATGCAGAAGTGGCATTGTGAGATGCAACATCAACTTGATCAGCAACTGCATTCGTTTGTTTGTTTATCTTGACATAATTATTGAATTTTTGAAATTTGTTTGGATTAGGAGGAGCATCACTCTTATCAACTAGAACAGGAGCCATTTGAGTGTTTCTCTCAAATTGACTCACTTGTAATTGATAATGATGAAACCCTACACAAAGTTTTTGAAAAGAGGTAAATTGAGTAAGCACAATCTTATCTCCAATATCCTTTTGCAAATTTGAAATAAACATATGTTGAATATAAATATCAAGAATAGGATAGGAAATCTGAGCATGCAAATGCTTAAATCTACCAATAATTTCAGTTAATTTTTCTTTAGCACTTTGTTTACAATGCATCAAATCAGTTAAAGACACTTGGGAGCCAATGTTGTTTTGAAATTGTTGAATAAAGGCATTAGCAAGTTGTGGAAAGGAATCAATGGAATAAGGAGGCAAGGAACAATACCATTGTAAGGCCTTGTCATGGAAGGTTCTAGCAAATAGTTTGGCTAAAATCCTATGGTCATGACCATAATCACTACAAAGGATTTGGAATGTTTTAACATGATGAACATGATCTCCTTTTCTATTATAATTCTCAAGATGAGGCATCTCACCTTGCTGAGGAACAAGAGTATGAATAATGTCTCGGGACAAGGGACTTCCCATGTCACATGTAGGAATACTAAACTTGTTTTTAGTTAAGGAAGCAAGTTGTTGTTGTAAGGATGACATAGTTTGAGCCAAACTGATGATTTTTGAATCATTAGAGGAAAGAGGAGGAGTGGAAACATTAGACACACTAGGTAAAGTGCAAGAAGCCACAGGAATAGAAGACACAATTGGAGGAACACTAGGAACTAAAGTTGGAAGTGGATTGTAATAAGTAAAAGGAACATTATGATATGAAGGTTGTGATGTAGGAAGGGACACATGAGGAACACTCATAGGAATAGAGGGAACCGTCATAGTCACCAAAGAAGGAGTATAGGTAGGAATACTAGGTAAAGGATTAGAAGGAGGTTCAACACTAGTGATAGGAGGAATCAACCCTAAATCTTGAGCTTCTTGAGGTAAAGGTTTAACATTTGAATGCACAATGTGAGTAATACCACACAAGAGGTTAACAGCTTGATCACTATCATGGAGAAATTTCTTAAGAGATCTATAGCTTGAATGGAATTTTGATTATGGTTTTCTTGAATAAGCCAATTACCCATTTTATCAAGTTCAGTGGAAATTTTTTGGACTTGTTCAGGAGGAACTCTTAAAGCGTCATCGTCATCATGAGATGAGTGAGAAGAGTTTTTCTCCATAGTAGGAATGGAATCATGAAGAATCAAGTTATCATCTGGGATCCTAAGGAAAGGAGATGAAGATTCAGGATCAAAGGCACCCATGAGTCTGCGACTTCTTCTAACCGGAATGTTATACGTAGCACTAGTAGTAGTAAAGCTCATAAACCAATGCAAAGAAAATGAACTAAACTAAAACCACATAAAGCATGAATATTTTGGTATTTTTGAAATTTAATTAGCATGCAACATCTAACACAAAGGAAAAATCTAATACTAACAAGATAAAAGGAAATCTAACACCAAAAAGAAAGAGAGTAAGCACATCGGGTTCACCAAAATGAATAGAGGTAAAAGGGAATCATCTCTATTGAAATGTGTATGTTGTATAAATATATGGGGGAAATATGAGATCCACTCCTAAATCCAAATTCCAAAAGGATAGATCCAATTTGATCAACCAAAAGGCTAATGCACAATCGAATCAATCTATGGGGAATATGAAAGAGAGAGAGAAACCCTATATTTCCCTATGGTAGAATTGAAGTGTTTAGAATTTGAAATAATTGAAATGCAAGTACTACCCTCAAATTAGGGAAAATTTGGAAAATGCCAATTTTTTATGTCTGTATGTACTTTCAGGCAAATCTGCAACGCATTTTAGATTGGAAATGCTGAGACAAAGAAAACCCAGAAATCTTTTTCCAAGATGAGATCAGGTCGACTTTGACCCTCATAAAAGGTCAAAGGCTAGATTCTTTATTCGAAGGTCGATTTTGACTTTTTTCGTAGATCTCGAAAGTTCACCAAAAAGGGTATCCAAGTCCACTCTCAGATCCAAAATCCTGCACCTGTACCTGCAAGAAAATGGGGTTTTTTTTGTATGGGGGGTTTGCCTTAGTCAAACCCCAATTTAGGAATTAACCTTGAAATTGAATTGAAATGTAGTGTGCATAAACAAAGTAATTGGAACAAATCACCTCTCTTATGTTGAAGTCCTTGTAGAGGATTTGAATCCTCAAATCCACAAGTAGGAATGCTTTAATGGATGTAGAATGAATGTAGGATATCTCTAATCAATGGCATTTGATATTCAACACCAATCTTGAATTTATCCTTGCATATGAGGAGGCTTGGATGAATGTGGAAGGATGGATCTTCAAGGGGCCTCCAAAGAGATTGAATCCTTCAATGGCTAACAATGGATCTCCTTGATGGATGAAGGCTTGAACACTTGAATGCTTGAAGGCTTTCTTGAACTTGAGAGCTTGAGAGATTGCAATTTCTTGAGATGAGATTGCAAAACTTGATTGAGAAAATGAGAGAGAAGGCCTGCTTTTATAGTGAACTGGGGCACAATCCTCTAGAGGGGCCACCTTGGAGAATTAAATCCCAATTAGGTCCTGACCTTTAGAGGGGGGAAAAATTGAATGTGGGAGTGACCTAGTCAAGATCAAGGTTGATTCTAACCTAGTCAGGATCAACCTTGACTCTGACCCTATGGGTCTAGATCCAACCAGAATCAGGACACTAGGTCCCGAGGATTTTCGGAGACCTAGAAATAATACCAGAATGGGATAGAATGCCAGGGATAGGCACAAAATCCTATGATGAATTTGATGAAGGCTAGGAGGACCTATTTCTAATTCCTACTTATAAAATAAATCCATGGAAGAGGGAAATTAAGGAGAATCCTCAAGATCCTAACCCTAATTTCACCTAGAATGAAGCAGAAAAGAAGTGGAAAGTGGGGAGAAAGCCAAATACATGAAAAGACCCAATCAAGGTACTTAACATGACCCCAAACCACTTAATCTAAGGGCTAAACACTCTTATCATGGAAGTGCTTCCATTTTAAGAAGATAGAGGAGTATGGAGTGATGTGGGATCAATTATTGCCACAGACAGAATATGCCTATAATGACAGTGTGAATAGGACAACAAGGAAAATCCCTTCTTAATTTGTCTATGGGCTACATCCTAGAGGTGTGTGTAAGCTGAGACACCTCTCAAATGAAGAAGGCAGGAGTGCATATGCAGAAGACTTCACACAATCAATGAAGGAGGTTCATTATCAAGTGAAGAAATAGCTCCAACAGGCTACACAAAAGTTGAAAGCCAAGGTTGATGAAGGCAGGAAGGACCTTCAATTTTTTGTAGGAGACCTTGCAATGGTCCACCTTAACAATTCTAGATTGCAGAAGGGTATTCCCCCAAAACTTCAAATGAGAAGAATAGGACCCTGCAAGGTACTTGCAAAATATGGGAAAAATGCCTACAAACTGGACTTACCATCAGATTTGGCAATGTCCCCTGTGTTCAATGTGTAGCACTTAGTGTTTTATAGAGGACCTACACTAGTACACGCAATATCTTAGTCCAACATTAAGGAGATTCATAAGGATGTTCAGATTGGTCCTACACATCCATCGATAGAAGAGAAGGTCCTAGGTTCTAGGGTCAAGAAGAAGACTAGGCAGAGCAGATACATGGAGCATTTTATTCAATGGAAAGGAAAATCTAAAGTTGAAGCTACTTGGGTAGCTGAAAATGCCTTCAAATGGAAAGGAGTTGATCCTACACTCCTGTCACCAGAGGTGACTTGATTTCTTGTTTTCGGTAGCATGGTGTAGGAGCACCCTTGGAAGGATAGTTGGTTGTCATGTTTTGTTGTGAAAAGTCCCTCTTGAAGGGAATTTTAAATAGATAAGTTCATGTGACCATGAGTGGTGTGGTGGGAGTCTATTTGTGTGTCTAATTTCTAGCTTGAGGTCAGTTAGTCTTCATGACAGTCCTGTAACTAATGTTGACAGCAAGTGATAAATGTTGTTCAACATGTTGGTTTAGTATATCTAGGGTATTAGATACTCTCAAAAGTCCATTTAGGATTGAGAAATCTTGGATGGTGTTAGAACACCTAGGAAGTTGAAAAAATTGACAAATTGTAAAAGTTGTCAAATTGTTGTCGAGCAACATTTACAACTTTGAAAAGTTGCTAAGTCAAAAAAACCTAGTTATGAGGGTTTTAGTATCCATGAGTTTTAGGAATACCTAAGAGGCCTAAACTCATGAGGGAGGGATATATAGGGTGAAAAACCCTAATTTTGGAGGGAGAGCATTCATTGTGTACGGACAGACTGACTGTAGCAAGAAGTTTTACCAGTGAATAGAGAAAGGAATTGAGGAACAGTGTTATTATTGTGATCAAATGGATTGAATCCTCCTTTATAGCTTTTGAAATGTGATGTGTTACTTGTTATAGTGTGATTCAATTTTTGGTTTTGTGTATTAGTTAGCTTTTCTTTGTATTTTTTTTAATCTTTTTCTTTGCATAGTTCACTGTCCAGTTTTGACAGTGTGGGCAAAATGTAAGCCTAGCTCCATTTCCCACCATAGCCATTGTACAAACTTTTGGGGATGGAGACTAGGGTTTTCAAGCTTCAATATGCCTTAGGTCTAGGCTTTGAAGGTGCTTGCAAGTATTTTTAAGGTCTCACCTTAGGCGAGCTAAGTGTGAAAGCCTAGCTAGGAAAACTTGGTGTTAGAGTTAATATATTGCAGGAGGGTTATGTCAAGAGCCAAAAAGGCCTTGAGTGTATTGTTTGATGATCTATAGGTACTCTATAAAGAGGAGGAGTGCCCAAGATATTAGTGTGCCAAGTTTTGAGACCAAAGACCAAAGACAAGCCTAGAACCTATAAGAAGGCCCTAAATTGGGAACAGGGTGTACGGATGGTGTCAGAATCTTAGACCTAGAAAATATGAAAGGTCTCAAGGTGTATGTTTGAACTGCCAAATAACATAAGGGGGTTCTTTGGGAAGAAATAGCAAAGAAAGGAGATTCCTAGTTTTTAGGAGACCTAATTGGTCTAAAAGGCTACAAGGCCTAAAACTTGGAAAATGAGTGAGCGATGGGAGAATGGTGGAACTTGGCAACCAAAGACCCCTAGAAGGAGTCAAAATTAGATTCTTAGTTCACCCTTAGCCTCCTGTAATGAAAACTATAGGTTAGGGCTTGAGAGCTTCTTGATGGAAAAGTTTTGTTGAAGACAAGGAGAGGATATCAGTTAAGATAGGGAGAACTTTTTGGAAGTAGGAGTGTATTGAATCTTTCCTAGAGATTGGAGGGTGGATTAAGGAAATCCTAAGAGGTCCCAAGTGAGATCAAGGTAGAGTTAAGACAACTCAAGAGGATTTGGAGGTTCTCCCTATCGACTTCTCTTTCAAGACCATCTCCAAGATTTTGGTTTTACACTTCTCCTTCGCAATTCTATTAGACCGATGGTGACCCGTGCCACTTAAGTCAACCTCCAGCTTGACCTAGCTATCCAAAATCCTTTTTTTTTTGGGATTTTATTCAGACTTAGGAGTTTTGTCAGACTCCTTCCGATATTTAGTCTCTAAAGATTCAAAGACATGGGACTCCTCATGCTCCTCCCTCCTATTGAAATGATTTTTCACACATTTTTTGCGAGTTCTACCATCATTTGGGACAAGATCCACCTCCTCAATAACTTGGATAAAATGGGAGATGGATTGAGTGGGGTTGTCAGTTTTTGATGGGGAATCCTCTTGGGTGACCTCTTGGATGAATGGGGGGGTGGGGGTAGAGGGCATATAGCCTGATGGAAATGGTAAAGATAGAGCAGGAGACCCTAATGGAGAATAGGGATTGGTTTATCAGGGTTTTGCCTAATATCCAAGATATTGCTTTTAATGGAATGTAAGAGGTAAAAGGAAATGGAGATTAAGTCCCTATATCTAATGTGATTAATTAAAGGTAAGTGGTAATAGTATAACACCGTAAATTTACCTTCCAGGGTGAAATACTTCATCATGATGAGACATATCTTGGGCCAGAACTCCGAAAGCACTTCCTGGTTGAAACCCCCAGACTTCTTGAGAGGTTCCTTCCCCTCTTTGAAAATTGGCTAAGGTTGGTAGGGTCAGGCATCCGACTAGTCTTTTTATACTTTCTCGCTTTCATAGAGAGCCTAGTCGCCTTAGCAATGACCTCCTCATTAATCTAGAAATGGATGCCACCAACATAAACTTTCCTATTATTCCAGGACAAGATGAACTCTTTGAATATCCAATCATCATGCCCACTTCTCATTGCACTCCATAAAACTCTAGATACCACTCTCTTTACAGTAGTGGGTCACCAAAGGGTCGGTGGTGAAGGACTCATCAATCTTATCTGATTCGATGCGAAGAGTGTTGCCTCCCATGTCGATACTCTCCACTTGCGCAAGAATTTCCTAAAAATCAAAAGGCTGAACTTCTTGACCGAGAGTATAAAACCAATTGTTTTGATTAAGCCATTTCGAGGAATGGTTATACTCAAAAGACTGGCCTTGGGTGAAATTTTTGGATCCAAGCACTGTACTATAATATCTAATAGTTCTCCTAGTGCCATAATTAGCAATAATGCCAGGGCTGCACTTAATGTCCTTGTTGGCCAAGGAAGCCCAGGGATGTGGACACCTATCACTCCACATGCTTGAAAGGCATTTATAGCTCTTTATGGGGTTTTGGTCATTCCTTTTCATAATCACAAAAATCACCTGCATACATTGGCATGTGATCCAGGTAGGATTCTTAATAAACATGACAACTTGGCTCATTTTAAAAATTGGTAGTAACAATCATTTCCCCTCTGATAAGTTGCTAAGTCACCTAATGTAGTTCATTGACCATCCTCCAATTGTTAAGTTTGGTTTTCTTGAGGCCAATAGTAGCCATTGAATCTACCACCGCATTTCCCTCCCTGTACATGTGGGCAATAGTCATGCATTGGAACTTGTTCAAAAGCTCATGGATTTCCAGATGAATGGAGCTAACCTGCCACCCCACATTAGCTCTTCTTTTGGTAGCCTCCACCACCACTTTGGAGTCCCGCTCAATTTCTAGTAGTCTGATGTTCATTTGGATGGAAAATTTAATCCCCCATAGAAGAGCCATTCCCTCCACTTGGTTAATAGTGCAATTATTAAGCGGCCCTGCATAAGCCAAAAGGCAAGTGCCATTATGGTCTCTTAGCACACCTCCCCCCTTCGGTGAGGTTATTAGCTGCCCCATCAAAGTTTAATTTGGTCCATCTTCTGAGCAGGGCAGCCCATCTGGTAGCTTTTCTAGCTATCAGCTTGGAATTGTCGAACTTGGGAAACCTAGCTAGCAGGTTCCATTTGTCAGTTATTTTGACTTCCCAGGTAGCGGGGGGTGTTGAGAGAAGTTTCCACTTAGCCGCACTGGCATTCTCACAAAGGAGCTTGGTGCCAAGATAGAGACAAGTCTCAGAATGGTTACTAGCCTCCCTGAATATCATGTTGTTCCTTTCATTCCAAATAGTCTAGTAGATATGCGGGTGAAGCATTCACCAAAGGAGTTGGAGAAGGGGATGATTGGAGGGGGATATCAAGTAAGTGAATTGATGCATGTCATTACCTAGAGCCCACAAGATTCCCAATTTGCCGATCACCTCTTGCCAGATGCTTGGCATAATCATAGTGTATAAATAGGTGGTTCACCGTTTCCTCCTCCTTTTTACATAGGATGCACCTATTTGTCATGGAGAAGCCCCTTTTTATAAGATTATCCTAGGTTAGAACTTTACCATGCATAAGGGTCCACTAGAAGAAATTGATTTTCGGTGTGAGCTGAGGGATCCACACCTTCATCCAGTCCCCCAGATTATTCTCTTCCTTCAGGAGTAGGTTGTAAACAGTTTTGACTGAGAAGGTACCAGCTTGGGTAGGGGCCCAGAAGATGGAGTCTTGGCCACCAAGACCTAGGATTCTAACATCTCTCAGGGTTTCCATGAGCTCATTAGCCAGATATTGAAGGTCTAGCCTATCTCTTACTAGATTGGGTATATCTTTCCAATTCCTGCCCACGGTGTAGCTGGAGGTTCTATTACCAAGGCCAAGTCAGAGGTAGTCCATGAGAGGTTTGAATCTGAAGCCAAGGTTAGGGTAGTTCAAGATCCCATAGCCATTCCATAATCTAATTGATCTCCCATTTCCAAGTTGCCAAAAAGCACCTTTAGTCAGCAAAGTTTTGCATTTGCAGATGTTTGCCTAGAGTTTGGAGCCACTAGGGAGGTGACTATCATGGTACATCCTCCCCTAGGGATGTCCTTGGAGGTACTTAGCTTCCATTATCTTGCACCAATATACTTTGCCTTCTATGAGTTTCCAGGCCACTTTCATGGTAAGGGATCTATTCATCAAGCCAAATCTTCTTAGGCCCAGGCCACCCAGTCTTTTCAGGAGGTAGATAGTATCCCAATTGACCAGAGACATCCTCTTTTTTTCTTTAGAACCAGCCCACAAGAAAGTTCTTTGAGTTCTCTCAAGTTTTTCTATCATGTCGCTTTTGATCTTGAAGAGGGATAGGAAGTAGACCGGGATCCCCTGAAGAGTGGAAGCCACTAGCTAAAGTTTACCAGCATTGCTAAGAATCTTCCCTTTCCATCCAACAAGTTTCCTCTGGGTTCTTTCCAGGATGGAGTTCTAGAAATCCTGGGACACCTCTTTAATCATGAGAGGGAGGCCAAGGTAGGTAGAAGGGAGAAATGCCGATTGACAACCTAGAATTTGAAGCACTTTGTTTTGTATTTCCATGGGAGTATTGAAGAAGAGCAATCAACTTTTTTGATAGTTAATACATTGTCTAGAAGCCTAGGCATAACATTCTAGGATTTGTTTCCATTGTCTAGCCTCAATCACTGAAGAATACCCAAAGAGGAAGTTGTCATCCAAAAACTGCTCCAACACAACCTGATTAAGAGTAGAAGCAGGTTTAACACATTTGTTTCTTCCCATGGAGGAAAGCATAGTCAGATTCCTACTAAGAACTTCAGCCACCATAAAAAAAGTTAGGGGGAGAGAGGATCTCCTTGTCTAAGACCCTTTTCAGGTTTAAAGAAGCCACTAGGGGTGTCATTGACAAGCACAGAGAAACTAATAGTTTGGGTACATTCTTTTATAATATGGACAACCTTTTCATTGAAACCCATTTTAACAAGGATTTTAGCAAGAAAGACCAATTAACTTTATCATAAGCTTTAGAGATATCTAGTTTGAAGGTCATACCTGGGACCTTTCTTCTATCCATAGAGTGGATGATTTCATGAGTGGCTATGGCCGTATCAAGGATCTGTCTTCCCAACACAAAACCTTTCTGGGTCATGCTAATAATCTTGTCTAGAAGTGGCTTCATTCTATTGACCAAGATTTTAGTCAGGATCTTGTAGAACGTATTACAGAGGCTAATGGGCCTAAAATCAAGCATAGTGGTGGGGTTATCATGCTTAGGGATTAGCACAATGAAGGTTTTATTATGTTGTCTAAGGAGATGCCCTGTCCTGAAGAAATCTCTAGTAGCACAGATAACATCAGTCCCCACTATCTCCCATAATTCCTTAAAGAAGGCTAGGGGAAACCATCAGGACCCAAGGCTTTATATGCACCCATAGGGAAGACCACATTCTTAACCTCCTTATCAAAAACATGTTTCATGAGCAGGTCATTATCACTGTGAGTTATAGCACTTTGGATGTGGTCCAGGAGTTGATTTTGGGTGGTGTTCAGGCACATTTGTCCCTCATTTGAGTATAATACCTTAGAATAATTTGCTGCTACCTAATTGATTTTTTCCTTCTCTATAACTTCATTCCCTCCCTCATCCCTAATAGCAATAATGGTATTTCTTCTTTTATGGTTGCTGGCAGACCTATGGAAGAAGGCCATGTTCCTGTCCCCTTTAGCAAGCCACTGGATTCTGGATCGTTGCTTCTAGTAGATTTCCTCTTTTCTCAGAGTATCCTTCCAATTTTGTCAAGTCAATTCCTCTTCCATCTGTATTTGGGGTGGAGGGCTTCCAGAAGCCAATTGGGCCTGGAGGGACCCCAAAGTTTCAGTTAGCTCCTTTTTCTCTTTTCAGAAATCACCAAAGTTATGTTTTCTCCAGCCTTTAACATCTCTTCTAATAATTTCCAGTTTTTGGGCAATTCTAAACATGTTAGTGCCTTTGATCTTAGTGGCCCACCAGAATTTCACTTGATCTCTAAAGGATGGGTGAGAGCACCACATGATTTCGAATCTAAAGGGGGCCCAGCCAAACTTAGGGGAGTCATGCCAACGGAGAAGGAGGGGGTAATGATCAGAGGTGGTTTGAGGTAGGGAGGTTATGGTTGAGTTCAGGCAAAGGTCCCATGAAGAGGTGGCAAGGAAATGTTCAAGCAGAACCTGGCTGAGATGGGGTCCCTTCCTATTGTTGGTCCAAGTAAAGGGGTTCCCTTTTAGAGTAATGTCCACTAGATTGGTGCAAGAAATAAAGTCTTCCAAGTTCCCCATACTATTAGAGTAGTCCATTAATCCAACACATTTTTTTGAGGGGTAGAGAGGGGTGTTGAAGTTGCCAGCCAACAAGTAATTAGCACTAGTGTATTGATCAATCCAGAGGGAAAGGTTAGTCGAAAGGAAGGCCCTGCCAGCCCGGGTGTTAGGGGCATAAATATTAAAAGTGATCTACTCAAGCCCATTTTTCCTGAAGTTAATTGTTATAAAGGAGATTAAGGATATTAAAGGAAATTGTTATAAAGGAGATTAAGCGTAAAAAAAAGGTATGTATAAAGGATAAATTTTTATGGACAATGGCTAGCTAGTTGAAGAGTTGAAGAGTCACTGACTGATGCAATGAAGAAGGAAAAGGTGAATTTTGAGTCAGAAAGAGAGATTTTGATGAAGTGTTGAAGCCAGTAGAAAGTGAAGGATTGAAGTGAAGAAGAAGAGTGTACAAAGGATCTTATTATGCAAAGGATAGTTGCAGATTTATAATTTAATTTATTTACTATTACTTATTAACATTTGTAATAGAAAAATATCTTAATCGAGTGGATTTAATAGTCTTATTTATAAATCCTTGCAATAGGTAACATTCTAGAAAGAGAGTTTGAAGTCCTTTAACCAGACCACTACTAATAGGATGAAGATCCTAACAAATCTGAGGTAAATACCTTACCCGGGTCACAATTAGAAGTGTGCATTGTAATCTTTAATAGGATTTTCTTTCAACCAAGCATACTTCAGATGAGTATTTATTTAGTGGGTAACGATTCGCATAGTGGTTTTTCGCACAGTGGATAAAGCTTCAAAATTGACTACTCAATCATTCAAATTCTTGAGACCCTCAATAGAATTATCCATGACATTTTTACTAACAACAACCATAGCTTTGACCTTAAGTTGCATTGTGTGAAAGATATCCTCCAAAATTTTTTTTCCTTTTTTAATGGTCTACATTTAGCTCACTAATTCACCTTGCCAAGGTATTAATAATCTCCATAATAGTATCTAGATCTATTGTTTGGAAGAGGGGACACTCTCTTTAAATCTAATGATTTGTACCACAATCCAAGAAAAAAATGCATTCTCGTTATCCATCATGCCCTTAATATCCTTGTTAATGCTTGTGGTCTCCAAATTAGAGGAACCCTTTTCACTAAGGGTCTCTATTTCGAAAAGGATATCTACATGAATGGTAAGAATGTTAATTGGATTACCCTAATTAGGAAAAATGGGGGACTTGGGGATCGTGGCATCATGAGGCTCAAACTTTTTTCCCCACGCTATCTTTTTGGATCTAATTGAAATAGACCCTGAGAATTTTGAAGAGCTAACAATAGCCTTTTTTTTTCATTTTTTTTCCCTACTAGGGTCCATAGAATCTGGAATGTAGTCTTCAGTAGCCCGATATAATATGAGCTATCATCATCAAATACCACAACCCTTTTCTAGGAAGACAAAGCTGAGTATTTCTTTTTAACTCCCACATGAAACACCTCATCCCCATCCAAATCTTTAGAATTCCATTCCCCAAAAGTGTCACCATAATGCACTCGAATGTTATTTTTAAACTCAATCCCTTTTTGGGAGTGGGATTTCTCTTCACATGCAATAATTTCACATGTTCCATAATAAATAAAACTATTTACCCTTATATAGAATAGGCATAAATAAACCCTTATGTAAACATCAATATAATAAACTCATAAGGAATGTAAAAATTGATGACAATGTCTTAATAAGTTTAATTTATTAAAATTTATTTTAAATTTAATAAAGTAAGGACAAACACATATTATAGTAGAACAAATTTTGGACCACAATCTTACTTCTTTGCTTCAAATTAATCCAAGGATATACCTAACCATGCACCATATAGAAATAAATGTTTTGGTGCTTATCATTATACACATTTGCATTCTATTGACAAGAAGATTTTATTCAAACATCTAATTCAATGTCTTATAGAAATAAAGATAATTCAGGTCTATATAAGCTCTTAGATTTTGATGATAAGAATCTTTATTTCACATTCTTGATATAATATTTCTAATTTCATAATTAAAATGTGAATGATCTACAAAAGTACATCAAATAATTAAGATTCATTCATTTAACTTCTCCAAAAGAACATGGTGTTTATCATGTTTTAATTAGTCCTTTACCATTTGTATATTTTGGTCTTCAACTCATTAATGGTAGTTATTTATTAACTTGTACTATTTAATATGGCATTTATCATATTTCCATTCGTCCTTTACTACTACAGCTCAGGTGATGTTTGACAATATCGATCGATCAACTACCCTTTAAATTGTAAAATGATTTATTCAAACAATACAACAATAATAAAAATGAATGAATATGAAATGGCGAGAGGAAGGAATTACAGAAAATAAATAGTTTTCCTTTGTGGAGCGCGACTACTGTCTATGATTAAGAACATAAGAGAAGGCAAGATTTACTTAGACATGTGGTTGCTATGTTAAGCACAGATATATTATTACAACCTAGTGAATGAATGTAAAATTGGACAGACAAAATTACAAAAAATAATCGGTCTTATTTATGTGGCGCAACTAATATATATGAATAAGAATAGATGAGGACCGAAAACGGATTTCAATAGATGTTCTTGTAATACCCCAAAAACACAGTCCTTACGCTGAAAATCGGAAACAACACCTCCATAACCGACTTTTTTGAGTAAATGTGGTGGTGGAGGTGGAGGTGGAGCATGGAGAAGAGCAACATGGAGAACCAGAAACAATAGATTGATCAAGTTTTGTAAGCACATTATGATCTGATAAAACAACTTTTTTGAGTAGATGTAGTGGTGGTGGTGGAGGAGGTGGAGCACATCCAGAGAAGAACCAGAGGGGGAACCAGAAACAACAGACTGCTCCATTTTTGTAAGCACATTACGATCTGATAAAGCAAATTTTTTGAGTAGATGTGGTGGTGGTGGAGGAGGAGGTGGAGCGCATGGAGAAGAGCCACAGGGGGAACCAGAAACATCAGACTGCTCCATTTTTGTAAGCACCTTATGATCTGATAAAGCAACATTTTTGTGTCGTAGTGATGGTGGTGGTGGTGGAGCGGATGGAGAAGAGCCATAGGGGGAAGCAGAAACAGCAGATTGCTCCATTTTTTTAAGCACATTATATTCTGATAAAGCAACTTTTTCAGTAGATGGGGTGGTGGTGGTGGTGGTGGTGGAGGAGGTGGAGCGCATGGAGAAGAGCCACAGGGGGAACCATAAATTGCAGACTGCTCCATTTTTGTAATCACATTGTGATCTAATAAAAAACATTCTTGTTTAGTAATGATGGTAGTGGTGGTGGAGGAGGTGGAGCGCATGGAGAAGAGCCACAGGGGGAGCCAGAAACAGTAGACTGCTCCATTTTTTTAAGCACATTATGATCTGATAAAGAAACTTTTTTGAGTAGATGTGGTGGTGGTGGTGGAGGAGGTGGAGCGCATGGAGAAGAGCCACAGGGGAACCAGAAACAGTAGATTACTCCATTTTTGTAAGCACATTATAATCTGATAAAGCAAATTTTTTGAGTAGATGTGGTGGTGGTGGTGGTGGTGGTGGTGGTGGAGCGCATAGAGAAGAGCCACAGGGGGAACCAGAAACAGCAGACTGCTCCATTTTTGTAAGCACATTATGATTTGATAAAGCAACTTTTTTGAGTAGTTGTGGTGGTGGTGGAGGAGGAGGTTCCAAAGCGCATGGAGAAGAGCCACAAGGGGAACAAGAAACAACAGACTACTCCATTTTTGTAAGCACATTATGATTTGATAAAGCAACTTTTTTGTGTAGTAGTGATGGTGGTAGTGGAGCACATGTCGACTGCTTCAAATTTTTTGAAGGATTTGGTAGGTTATATCGAGCGGCTACATGAACAAGAAAACCAAGGGAAAGCACAGCAAGCATTGTGTTTATTTTCATGCGCACCAAACTTCCCATGCTTGTAGTTGTGTGTCTTTAGTAACTCAAATGCGTAGAATAATCTTAATGATCAGATTGTAACCGAAGATTGAGATGGGATGCAACGCATCCTGGCATCCCATTTATAGGAGGGCAATAACTTACAGATAATTTCTTCCAGAGTGAGGTTTTATTCACAGTCGTATGGCGTATTGGAGACGAAGCAATTATGTATTAATTTACTATATTTGTTTCCTGAAACGTGTATGTACTTTCTTTCACTCAATGGCCGTTCATTTTCTTCATCTTCGAATATACTCTGTTATTCAAACTAGAAGCTCTGCCTGAAAGAAATACGAGATCTGGTTTTAATATGAAGCAATGTCTCTATTCGATATTTTTAAGAGGGTAAATAATCAGCACTTTGTGATCAAATCGACTAGTGTAAATAACATTTTAATTGACTCGCATAACAATTAATATCTTATAATTTGCAGGCTAAAAACATATAGTGGCGATTTGACTTCAATTATTAATACTGGTAATATTCATTCATGCCAAGTTCCTTCCATAAGTTAGTTAAATTTCTTACATGTTTTGTCAATTTAATCTTAACTGAAGCCAAATTTACAGCACGCGAAATAGATAAGCCTTACCATTTGAATTTTTTTCTAATACATATTATGCATTGACGTGCAGATCACTCACTTATTTGTAGAATTTTCTGACACATATTATTACGATCTGTGTATTATACACTTGTTTTGTTAGAGACAATTCTTAATGGAGAAGATAACCATCTAATGAAGCATATAAATTAATTGATTAAACTAGGTTAATCGAATATAAAAATTAATTAACTTTATTTAGAGTTATCACACATCAGGTAGAAAAAATAAGGAATCTTGAAAAAATTAAAAATTAAAAGACTTATCTATGTGGCAGTGTTATTATTTTGATAGTTTTTAAAACTACTATTGATTGGAGGTAAAGTTATGAATTCTTAAGTAGTTTATTTTAAAATTTTGGTGGACTGATTTTGAAAATTATGGGGTTTGATTTTGAGTAGTATATATTTGATCATTGGGTAAATTTAATCTTTATTACATGAATTTGTTTTCGATAGAAAGAACACTTTAACATGTGCTCATTTATTTCTTTGTAGTGATTGAATACATGAATTCAATGATTATAAATATATTTAAGAATATTGTCAACATCATAGATTATCATGTCTTCCTATATGAACCCTTAATCCAAATCATACATTGAATTCATATGATATTTATGATAGATATAATCCATTAGTTTTATTGGTATATATGTAGTTATCTTGTGGCTATCATAAGATTAATTTAATTATAATATTATTTACATAGTCTTATATAGGTAGCTAGGTCTTATAGAGTGACATTTATAGCATGAGTATGATACATATAAGATGTAACTTGGATAATTTTTATTATAATATTATGAATTCTATTATTATGTGAGACTTAAGGAGGATTGACACTTTGAATTAGCTCATTGTTATCAAGTGATACCACTTATTTGTAACTTATTTAATTTTATGTTCTTCAAAGTATTTTTAATTTAAGAGTTATTAGATAAATATCATATAATCTAGAATGAAAGAAGCATACAAATTGATCCTTGCTTAGAAGCTCAATTTTTAAAGTGCATATCTCATTTAATTCATTAAAAAAGTTAAAGATATGGAAACATCAAATCAATAGTCTTAAATCTTCTCAATAATTATGTTTCTTGTAATCCTCAAAACAAACCTCTCCAAGATCATAAATTTTTATGAAGGAAACAAAAGAATAAAAATCCTAATTGTTAAAGCTTTGTAAGAAACAAAGGGAGATAGGGGAGAGAATAGTAATCTTTCAAAATATCTAAGGAAGAGAAAGGGGATTAAACAAAACTAGACATAATTATAACATCATCTCAATAGTCAAGTATCATCCAAAGGAAAAGGTTAAATTTAACATGAAAACATACAAGGGGAGATAAACACTAAAGTGATAAAGATACATAAGATAAAACTAAATAAGGGTATGCAATTTTGGCATGATAGTTGTACAAGATATCCTTTCCCAATCTACCATTAAATTTTTTTACTTCCCTCTCTCAATTTATATATTCTTGATACTCTTTCCAATTTAGGTACCCATATTCCTTTTTCCTCAAATACATAGACTTCATTCTTTCCTCCCTAACAATCTCAAAAATATCCTTTGATATTTTTAGGAGTTTTGGCATGGTCCCTTGGTTATACAAGCTACAACATAAAACAACAGCCTAAATCTTAATTTATTGGGTAGAATACTAATTATAATTCCCCTTGTCACATGGCCATTTACTCATCTGTCTAGTGCAACCTATTTTCCATTTTCCTTCTCCTTCCTTGCAACACCGCATATTCATCTTCTTTCTCATATCACAAACTCCCGTACTCCCAAGTATTTCTAATCTTAAACAAAAAAATGGGTCTCTCTCTATCTAATACCACATCTCTTGGAAAACTATTCATATATAGTTTTCTAAAATTATATTTAGAAAATTCCCACAAATTGTGTGGACGACGCCTTCTTTCACACTATAAATTGACATTGGATAATTAAAATCTCCCAAGGGTCACATGAATCATTTCCATACATGTGAAATACCATAAATAAAGTTGAAGATTAGTGGGGAAGTATGCAAAGAATATTGTTTCTAGCTTAAAACTTTGAATTATCCTTGGTCTAGAAGTAAATGTGTCCCCTTTCTAAAAACTGATTAACTTCTTGTTCAATAACTAGAGTATACAATAAATGCTAGTTGAACCAACACTCAAATTCAATTCTTCCCTTGATATGATGTAGTCCTTCCCTACATATAAAAAGATCCATATATCTTGTTAGCCAAGTATAAATGGCTATCTAAGAATAAGAAAAATTGGTAGTCTATTGGACAGCTACTTCAACAAGTGGTTGAATTAAAAATTTGAAATCATGGGTGGCAGATGTATAAAAGTATGCAACTATGTAGTACTATGAGAAAAAAATTCATATATATCTTGCTCAACATTCATTATGAGAGCTATGTGCCACTTTATGTAAATGAAAGCATGATTTCTTGAATACTCATCTTTTTCATCAACATAGTTATAACACTTTAATGCATTAATATATCAATTTTATTAAGAATGTAAATAATAGTGACCATCTCTTCAAAAGTTCACATAGTTTAAATTTTTTAAAAAATTTAATAAATTAAGCACATACACATATGTTGTAATAGAAGAAATCTGAGGGCAAAATCTTGCTTCTTTACTTCTAATTAATGCAAATGATATATATAGAGGAATCTGGATGTTTTTATGCTTATCATTATATATATTTACATTTTATTGATAGGTGGATTATTTTTGAACATTCAATTCAATGTCATAAAAACATAAAGATAATTGGAGACTATGATAAACATATAGATTTGAGGATTGCGGGCTGCGAACTTTGCGGAAGATGAAGTTGAGGCCTGCATGCGGACGAAGCTTCAACTCTGCTGCAAGCCATGATAGTAGATTATAGGCTAAGCATGTATTTATTAACAGGGTGACTGTCCTTTTCCAGTAAAAGCCATTCATTATTCAAAAATTGTTGAGTAGGGTTTGTGAATTTTCCAACATAATTTAAAGATTTTTAGAGCTTTTTAATTCAAATCATGTTCTCTCTGTTGCAAAGCTTTCTTGCATGGATAAGGCTCCTAATGGGTCCTCTTCAAGCATGAATGCACAACAAGCAGATACATTTTATACGAGTGCTGGCCCTAAAATGAACAAGGTTAATGGGTGTCTTCCCAGAACCCGGGATCGTCCAGTTTTGGTCATTTCTCCTGATTTGGTGGAAGAAGATGTCTCATATTGGAGGAGACATGCTCTGATCTGTAAGTTTCTTGGTATTCACATTCCTTTGTCCACTCTAGAAGCTTGGATCCGGCATTCCAGGCAGATTGAAGGAGATATGGAAATTATGCTTGTAGCAAATATCTATTTTATGGTTATTTTCTGGAACATGGCAAATCACAATAGAGTTTTCAAAGGTGGTCCATATTTTTATAATCAGGTTGGATTATTTATTAAACCATGGCATGAAGGTTTTAATTCAGCTGAAGAGATGTCTTCTCGAGTTCCTACTTGGGTTCGTCTACCTTGTCTTCCCCTAGAGTTTTGGCGAGAAGACATTTTACATAAAATTGCTAGTCTCTTGGAAAAGCCTACGGCAGTTGCTACACAAATCCTTGATAAAAAGGTGATTTATTTTGCCCGAATTTGTGTTGATATAGATCTCAATAATCCCTTTCCAGATTTGATGGAAATTTGTTTGGGATCTTCATCATGGATTCAACAGTTAGATTATGAGTCTCTGCCTTTTCGATGTCGATTTTGTCATGAGTATGGACATCTCCTATGATAATGCCCTACAGTTCATAAGGAAGCTCATTCCGCTTTTACGACACCTCCTCCTCTGGGTAAAGAGGACAAAGGGAAAGCTCCCATGATGGTTGAACCTCAGGGTAAGGACAAGGAAGGATTTGTACCAGTTAAAACTAAGGCCAAAGCACGAGGTCAGAAGAGGACTTTCAAGGATAGACAGATAGATGAAAGCTTTAACAAGTTTTAGGTGCTAGAGAATTTAGCCTTGGAAGGAGTCCCACATGTGGTCACTTCTAATAGTGTTGGGGTCAGTATGGAGGTTGTACCAATTCTTGAACTAGAACCAGCTCAGGCTATTCAGGGACAACAAGTGGCTCAGGTGACTATAAATAATTCCATAGAGGATGACATGTTTTGGCAGATTTAGCTAGAGAAGTTTTAATTTCATCTCAAAATAAGGGTTCAGCTCATATATTGGGATTGCAACAATGACCCCTTAAGGAAGGTCTTGTTGATATCTCCTCAAAAGGGCGGAAGACGAACCTTAAGAAGATAAAAATGACTAGAGATTTGTTGGTGGAATCTGGGTTTGTTAAACCTATTGATGCTCACTTTTCTCAAACCCCTCCATGATCATTCTCTCTTGGAATGTGAGGGGCTTAAATAGAACCTTCCGTAAAAAGGCTATTCATGATTTGATTGCAATTGATTCTCTGGATGTCTTTTGTATTCAAGAGACTAAGGTTTCTATTGAGGTTATGCATCAGCATGCTCCATGCATTTGGTATGCCGGTCACTGTCAAAGTATTGGTTCGCAAGGGAATTCTGGAGGTTTGGATCTATTTTGGGACCCTCGAAAGATTTCTCCCCTTTGGTGGATTTCTAGTCATTACTCGATCTCTATGGTGGCTACTGCCTTGGACTCTGGTGAGACTATTCTTGTGACAAATGTTTATGCCCCTATTGACATTCATGGGAAGATTCATCTCTGGGATCACATTAGGTATGTGTGGTCTTGTGCTCCTTATTTTCCTTGAATTTTAGGAGGTGATTTTAATTCTATTTTAAGTCTTGAGGAGAAAAGAGGAGGTTGGCCTAGGCTTAGCCCTACTTTTGATCTTTTTCAAGCCCAGGTGGATGTTCTTTCTGTTATTGATGTTAAGCCTTCAAATAGGTTTTCACTTGGTACAATAGACGGGGTGGTTAGGAAGCTATCTCAAAATGTTTGGATAGGTTTCTTGTTTCATGTTATTGGGTTGGAGGTGGCCTGATTATGAGTTATGAAATTCTTGATTAGAGAGGTTCTGATCATTAGCCAATTAAGTTCTCTTCTTCTCCTGTTGCACTCCCTAAGAACCCTTCTTTTATATTCTAGCTTATGTGGCTTCGAGACTCGTCCCTTTATGATTTGGTGGCTAAGTGGTGGAGAGAGGGCGGCCCATCTTATGGCATGACTATGTTTGTCTTTGAGAAGAAACTTAAATATGTCAAATATCATCTTAAGAGATGGAATACTTCATGCTTTGGGAACCTTCAGTCTAGAAAGAGGAATTCTCTAGATCATCTTGTAGTGATTACTCACCAAATCAGGGACTCTGGCCTTACAGAGGCTCTTGGAAGGGAAGAATCCTAGGCTATGCAGGATGTGGAAGAATGGGAACTTCAGGAAGAGATTTATTGGAAACAAAAGGCTCGCATTGATTGGCTGCAGGAAGGGGATAAAAATACTACTTTTTTCATCATTCTGTTTAGGCTCATCGTAATAAAGGATATGTTTCTTCTCTTGTTACAGTAGAAGGACTTCAGATTTCCTCTCAATCTGCTATGACCAAGGAAGCCCTTCAATTTTATTCTACCCTTTTTGCTGAGGATTCTTAGCCTACTGCTGAGGAGGAGAACTTGATACTTTCTTGCATTCCTTCTCTTATTACTAGTGCAATGAATGATTCTCTTATTCATCTAATTTTGATGTAAGAACTTGAAGAGGTTGTGTTTGGGATGAATAAAGGTAAAGCTCCAGGCCCAGATGGCTTCCTCATGGAATTCTTTTAGGAATTTTGGGAAATTATTAATATGGATCTTGGAGGTGGTTAAGGAATCCCTTCAAAATAAGAAAATGCTTTGTGCATTGAACTCTACTTTACTAACTCTTATCCCCAAGAAAGAAGGTGCTGACGGGTATGTGCAAGATCACGAGGGGCCAAAAAGTGGCGATGTGAAAAATATTCACTTTTCACTCATCCAAAAGCACATGAAAATGCTTGTTGACTTTTGAGTAGGCCTAGGTGTTAGTACACCTAGGCAAACTTGACACCAAAGCATAGGCCTAATCCGGTACCCGATGTGTGTGTGAATTTTGTACATATCTGTAGACACAACACTTCAGTAAAACATTAGAGGTTAGTTAAAATCAAAATCATGCAGTGAAATGGAAACTAATCTAACTAGGCGATTTACTGCCTTCTAGTAGATGTGAGTGTGTATTCTCAGATTATATCAAGATCAATGACCTTGACGACACCTAAACGAAGGATTTGAATGTAGAATCTAGATATGAGATGACTGTAAATTAATCTATATTTTTGGTTTTTCTGTGCAATAAAATGAAAAAATGATGTGAAATCTAATCTATATGAAGAACTGATATGCAATACAATTAATCTAACAATGATATGTTAAAATATGAATGATCTCACAAAGTTTTTCATTCGCAAAAGAAGCTTCAATTCTTCAGATGTCAATTCACCAGCATAAGTTTGCAAATTCTGAGATATGATTATGAAGAGTTGAGCCTTGATTTTATAGAAATCCAGGGCTTTGGGGATGCATGGAAAAAGCCATAAATCACTCAGATAGAGTCAGGTTGATTTTTGAGTTATCAAAGAATAAAAGATAATTAATTCACAAAATATTACAAAATCATGTAAAAATAGTTTTTTTTAACTCAAATTAGAGTTGAGTTTATTTTTAAAACAACTTGAATTGATTTTCTGATTTCAAGTTTAACTGTTGTTTGAATGTGCATAATAATTATGAATTAAATAAATAAATAAAGTGATTTATTCTCAACTTAACTGATTTAAAAAATAAAACAATTGATTTATGGGTTAATCAATTATTAAAATCAAACTTTTATTAAAAAATAATATCATTAAATATGACAACTTGCTTTAATTAATTAAATAAGAATTTAATCAATTAATGATAGGAATCTGATTTATTGTCAAATTTAAATAATAATAATTAGGAATAAATATAATTAAATCCAATTAAATAATTAAGTGATAGTATTAAATATAATTAATTAAATATCTTAGAATATTCAATTAATCAAATTTTAGGATAAATAGGATTTATCGCCAAATAATCATTAAATTAAAGATAATTAGGATAAATAGAAATATTCCCCGACCTAGATTTTGGATAATCAATTAAGATTTGATAATGTGCCGATGTGCCTTAGATTAGGACTTTCATGTCGATTTCGTTCAATGTGTCGATGTAGGAGATTAATGAACCTATAGCCCATTTTTGGGGTATTATATTTTGCCCCTCTTTGAATTGTTGTGCGAAGCACAGTGGTTCAAAAACAATCTGTGTATGATATTGAAACTAATGTTTTGAAATTGATATTGATATGAAGTAGAAACTGATTGAAGTTCGATATGAAGATAATAGGTCCTGAATGACCAAAGATAATGTTAACTATAATAGTAATGAACTGATGATTGCGAAAAAGTGTCAAAACACCTAATTCTGAACCTTATGATTGTGAAGAAGTGAGTGACTGATTCCAGACCTGATTGTTGATAAGAATCACATCGGTATCACATTTGAACCCTTCAGTTACGAAGAACCAAGGAAATAACACAAATGAATCGATGGTTGTACAAAAACTGATACAGTTTACAAGATTAAGAGAATATCAGATTGATATGGATCTTGATGAATCTGATATGCCTCAAGCGATGATTTTTTTACCCCAAGCGATGAGGTCTTTTGATGAATCAGCAACTAGACGTGGTTGTTGTCTTGATTACTGAGGAAAGATATGATTTCAATTGTAGATTACAGACTTGAAAGATGTGCAATACCATGCCCCCTTCAGGATTAAAATTGAAATCTGACAAGAAAAGTTAGCATTAAATGGTGTGGAAGCATGTTAATTGATTTGAGAAGTGGTTGTACACGTTCGAGAACACATTCTGCATCGTTTGGAGGTCCAGAAGACCAAGTTTGACTAGGTTTGACCATAAGTTGACCATAGTTGACCAAGTTGAAATTTTGGTAGTTTGATGTAAGATAATCAGTTAAGTTGAATTTTAGATTTCTATGATGATTAGAAGGTCGATTATGCAAGCATAGTAAGTCGCGATTTTGACATAGTAAATGATCTCAGATTTTGATTTTGATCCCAGAAAAAGGAATCAAAGCATCGACAGTAGCCAGGGGTGCAATTTTCATGAAAAATGGAGCACTTTTGAAAATTAGGTCAAAGCTATGTAAAGGCCGGAAGGGTCATTTTCAATTCATTTCAACCTTTTGACTTTAGAAATCTTGTGGAGCCCTCTGAGTGAGAAAATGGTAGAACCAAAGGTACCTATGAGTTCGCATCAATTTGAGCATAGTCAGAGACACCAGAGACCTCGGTAGTATGGACATCTGGTAGGTGGACCTCTTTGCTTTGCTAAAATGTCAATTTGTCCATGTTTTATAGCATTTTTAGGATTTTTAGCAATAATTTGTACGTTTTTCCATTTTTGAATTTTGTGTGGACGGAAACTCGTATGACTCCCTAGCGGGAGTCGTATGACTTTTCAATTGTAGATAGGTTGTCGTATCATAATCCCCCATGACTCATATTAGAGGGACCCAAGAGTCGTACAACATTTCGTCGGGTCCCTCATAACTCGTACGAGCAGGAATGCTTTGTTGTGTCACTATGCTTTGTTGTTTAGTATGATGTAGAAAGTCGTACGATGTTTCGTGCCAGTCTGAAGTGTCGTATGGAAAACAGTGAGCTTAAAACTCAATATTAGGTCAAATTTTTTATTTTTCTGATTTCTTAGCCTGATTGCTGACCTATTAACCTACCTTCTGAAATACTAAACTGCCCCATTTCTTCCCTTGTAGCCTATTCTGTGACCAAATTACTGATAGGATTCCCTGTTTCTGTGCTGTGTAGGTCATATACCTAGATGTACATGTGTGCATCTTGCATCCTGTGATGTAGAGATTATGTGTTTCATTGCCAAACCCTATGAGGGTCCACCTTGCTTCTTGTGGATTTGAGCACTTGATACATTTACCTGAGATTAGGGTAAATCACAAACTTTTGACTGCGCTAATTAAGAGGTTTCACTCGGAGACCCAAAGATTACACCTGCCGACTAGGGAGCTTATTGTTACCCCTGAGGATGTGTATCAGATACTGCGCATTCCTTTTCATGTAGGCTGGCAACCAGAGTATGTGAGTTTAGGGAACTCAAGTTTATTAGCTTTTAGACGTCTCTTCGGAGATGATACTCAGATGACGGCCTCCATTTCCTAGGAGACCTTAGTTCAAAGATATGGACAGACACACCGGTTAGAGTGCATCATTGCTGGGATGATTGGTGGCATTATCATGTCTGACCATCAGCAGAATGGACTTTTTATGGGCTGGGCCCCTATGGTAGCACGGTTGATGGCTACACCTTCTAAGTTGGTGTGGGGTCAGTGTCTTTTGGCCCATATGTTCTCCAAGATGCACAAGGTAGTGTATCAGGAGAGCAAGTCATTTGCAGTCAAAGCTCTAGTTCTTCAGATCTCGGTGTGGGAGCATATCCTAGTGTTGAGACCTCTATGTACTATAGAGAGGCAGCCTTAGGAGCCTGTCATTTATATATATGCTGGATATGTTATACAGGGACGGATGGGCCATAATGAGTACTAGAGGTGATGCCTTGATGATATGACATTTGTGCACTGGAGACCATATGTAGCCCTTGAGCCTTGGCCTACTACTTGAGAGCAGTTTAGTTACTTCTTTCAGAGCCATGTACTAATTGGGAGGTCATCCTCCATTATAGAGAGGTTCCTTATTACCAGGGTCTGGTGGTAGTATGGGCAAGTACAGGATGCCCATGAGGATTATGTGACATATGCATAGATAGGGTGCAAGATTCATCTTGGATGGACACAGAGGCTCTCTTATGCTTTATGTTCATAGGAGTATAGTGTTATTGTCAGTAGGGATTGGGAGTATAGACTAGATGTACTTGATGCTAGTGTTACTAATGGATTCATTTCATGGCTTTTTTACCATCCCATTCATAGATTTTTTGATCTGACTGAGCTGATACCCTCCATGGAGGAGGCGATGGATGTTACAGGTGCTTCGATGGGATAGGGTCCCAAACCTACATAGGCTCACATGATACACCCCACACCTCTGAGACCTAGAGTGATGGCTCCACCATAGAGACTAGCAAGACAAATGAGGCCCACTCATCCCACTAGCTCTACAATAGGTAGATCTTCTAGTTCTCATAGATGGACTAGGGGAGAGAGTGGTACATTAGGTGGAGTTGGTTCAGCTGATGAGGTACTAGCAGCCAAGTAGGTGGTAGGTGGAGATATTGATCCCCTACAGGATGATACTAGATTCGATTTAGGTGCTAAGATTAGATGCCATAAGGTGCAAAGAGTGGAGACTACAGAGTAGCCTCCCCCAGATACTGAGATGCTAGACATTGATCCCACTATTCCTCCTACTCCACAGGATAGTATCAGATGGCTCAGTGCATAGGTCAGGGACCTGAAGGTGCATAGTGCTCGATGGGAGGAGTGATACATAGAGGCTGATAGATAGAAGATTGAGCTACATGCAAAGGTACAGAGATTACAAGTAGAGGTGATTCATCAGACCTCATAGGCATGTTACTATGTGTCCACATATTATATATTTGTTCCTGCTGCATAGAGAGTTCCCTCCTATTCATAGTACACGATGGCATCAGAGGGAGCCAGAGCACCTAGAGCAGAGGTAGTACTAGATGCACCACCTCCTCCTCCACCAGATACAGAGGATCATGCTGATTGTTGATATGTTGATACATTGATATACTGTACTCTTTTTTATCATTGATATACTATTCTGACTTTGATAGCTCAGCTGCGCTCATTCTTTTGTACACTGTGCCAGTAGTGTACCCCTGACTAGTTCAATATTTTTGATATATATATGAGATTGATATGTTGGTTGTGACTTCATGTGTACTTTGTTAGGCCAGTTTTCTGCCATAGCAAAAATCTTTGAAAATGGCCTTCTCCCTGCAAAGGGTGTTCTTCATTGCCTCCTGCCTCGTGCTCTTTATTGTTGTCACCAAATTATGGTCAAATCTACATCTCCTAATTCACCAAATCCAAAAAGTTATTCAAAGTTTAAAGTTTGCAGGAAATTGTTAAAATTCTGCCACAGTGTCGAAAACCCACAGTAATTTTGCAAATCCACATTGTTTTCAACCTTTTTGGCTTGCATAAAAACCCTCGATGTTTTTGGTTTCCCTGCTATCCTTTGGGTCATGTTGGAAAATATATGTGTTTTTGATTCGTCACTGAAAACATTATGTGTTTTCGACCCTGCATTTCATCTTTTCTGTCGGCTCTCCTTGTTCTATGTCTTAGCTGCGCAAGTCTGACCGTGTGGTGGGTCCAGCTTCATCACTATTGGTTGTCGCATGGCCGCATGTCAGACATTTCTGACATGTGATCATGTGACCACTTGCCACGTGGCCGTGTGGGTCCCGGTCCTGTGCAACTACTTGGTGGTTTACTTCTCTAATGGCATAGGTGTGACATTGTGGGGCCAGAGATCGAAGATCTACGGTCGACGTATGATCACATGGAATATTCCATGCCCATGTGATCATGTGCCCACCGTCTGATTTGGTGCCAACGGTTTGTTCACTTTGGGTCTGCTAGCAGATGTGGTGATGTGGTGGCTTCCTATTGGCTATCACATGATCACTTAGCCTTTCTCTCAGCTATGTGATCATGCGAGCAGGTGACACATGTCCTTGGCAGTGTGATGGCAGTTGCAGTACCCCTTGCGGTTGTGGTGACGGTTGCGGTGTTGTTACCGATGGCGGTTAATGTTAGCGGGCTATCGCATGCTCACATAGCCCATTCCTGGGTTATGCGATCATGTGATAGGGTGCCACATGTCCCTGTGGGCCCGTCTGCAGCTATTTGGTGGGCTCGGTGGAGGGTGCTGTCCTGGCGGTTTCTGGGTGGACCATGCTGGAGGGTGGTGGATTTGGAACATGGGCCCAGGCTTGGGTATCTCGGCGGTTGCAGCGTGTAGTGGCCTGACATGTGGCATTTGGTGGGCCCAGGTGGGGTCTTGGTTTTGGTGGTCTGAACAAAAAGATGGCGGTGCCGATAAAGTGTGGTCTTGTCGCACATTCGCAAGGAGTTTTGGTGATTCACTAGTTTGTCTGGTGATTCAGCGAATAATGGTCATGTGATCGCTAGATCTTTTAGCGATGGCATAAGGTATTGCGCGATCTGGAAAAAATTCTTCGGTTGCCAGTTCGCCAAATAGGGTTAGGCCGGTGTTTTGGTAGCGGCAGTAGTTTTATTGGCGGTTACAGTTTGTGGGTTGTCACATGTTTGCATAACCCATTTCCGGGTTATGCGATCATGCGACTAACCGCCGGACATCGCGGTTGCGGATTTTTGAGAGTTTTTGGGCCAGCCGTTGGTTGTGGTTTGGAGACTGTGGTCGCATGATCACAAGGGGATATCTTTCAGCTGTGTGATCATATGACCAAACATGAATTGAGGCTCATTCCCTGTGGCGGTGAGAATTGATGATAGCGCAGTTGAGCGGCTAAGAGTAAAATGTTAAGGAGCATAAAGCCTACCAGATGCAAAGTAACCATTGCAGTTTCAAATTTGAATGTCTGTGAATTTCCAGCGATAGAGAGTACCATATTTTTATGGAATTGAATGCCAGATTAGACCCTATTTGGTGAGAAGTGATTTGCAGTGTGGTCCTAAGTGCTTGGCGATTGTTTGCAGAGGGATTTGTACCATGAGGGGTGATTGCAATCTTTGCTTGAGGTGTGTTTGCAGGTGGCTATTTAAACTAGTTTCATGGCAGTTCCTGGTTTTCTGTCCTAATCTCAATGTGCTCATAATTGCAGAATCTGTTTGAGATTTCTTTCTCCAGGTTGCTTGGTTTCCTGCCCCTTGCAGTAATTTATGATGTAATTTTGATTGGTTTGGTGGGTGAAACCCTTGCCCTAGCTTTCCATAGCTTGTTGCAACCTGTCATGGGTTTCCAAGGCATGCTAGTGGTATAAAGGGTCAAAATTTTGACTGGTTCATAGTTCCACTCTGTTTGGTTCCTGTGGGAAGTAGTGAATTTTGTCACATTGTAGGAGGCTGAATAGAAGTTTCTGGTATCTTTTGTAGGTTATTGAAGTAATAGTCTCATTTTTTGATATGGACATGTACGTGTCTCATCATACTTAATACAACTGTTCCATGTTTACAAGTCTCTCCTTGGTGTCATTCATGTGAGTTTTGGATTTTCTGATCCATTGCATAGGGTTGTCTCTGCATATGTTCTTGTCTTTAGTTCCTGATCTAGGATCAAGTGAAATTTTCTTTAGAAGGGACATAGATTCATTTGAATTGTCTACAGAAGGATTTTATAAGTAGTGGGTGGGCTGAAACAGTTATGTTTATGGCTTTGAGTCTTTGACAGTAGTTTGTTCATGTTCTATATTTGTTTTTAATGATTTTCCCAATGGATAATGGCACTGATCAACAATTAGTACATTCAGTTGAGTCCAATGTTTGATGGATTTTGGTTATTTCCTACATATCTATATATCAATACCATTTCAAGTAATACCCTTCACAAGTCCATTTTACCTTGCATAGTAGAGTTGACTCAATGGATACCTAGTTAGTATTTAGTAGTCCTTTACTATGATCTACTTTATGAATCTAGAAGTATAGGGTGTGTAGTGAGTTTGAATTCTGTCTGGATTAGGTGTTCCCGCCTTGGTTTTGCAGAGCCAGAAGTAGAAGAGGGTAGTCTTGTCCCTATAGTTGGTCCAATTACCCTAAGACCTCATAGAAATTTTGGAGCTAACCATTCCTAAAATCCTCTGAGGGTATATTGGCAGCCTGTTAGAGCATAAGAGTTTTCGAACACCAACATACTTGTCATGTTTTAATTTATGATGATATCATGTGATGTTTATGCTATGAGTAGTGTAGAATGTATGTATGGATCAATGCAATGCAATGATTTCTTTCATATGTATGGATATTATGCAAATGTATTTGATAATGAAAAGATGTATGTATGATTTATGCTTATGCACATGGATGAATTGTAATGCAATAGATGATTATGATATGTAAATGAAATGATGTACATGATATGTTTTGTAGGTGTTGATGAAGACAAGTACTCAGTCTTATGTCAAAAGGATGTTTAACCCAGGAGGGTAACTACTTGCGGTTCTGTGAAGAGAGCTTTGAGTTAGGTTTCAACTCTTTTTAGATTTGAAGAGACATGTGAAGAATTATTTAAGCATTGAAGTTCTTTTAGCCAATGTGAGATCATGCAAACATGCAAAAATGCAAAGAGACATGCAATATGAAATGCAACCTAAGACCTAGGACCTAGTCACTGATCATGTGTCAGTTATTCTCATCATTGAATTTTTAGGTAACCGGATAAATCATCACAATGCCCACTAGTTATGAAACTATAAACATGAATATCAATTTGTATGTGCAAGAATCAATACAACAACCACTAATTAGGCAACCATGGACATATGAATATTGATCTTATGTTCGGAATGTCGAAGAAGATATAAGCACCAAGGCACAAGTGCCAGGATGACCTGAATATCATGTCCATTTTGATATAACAATTTGTATAAGCATCAAAACATAAAAATCATGATGACCTAAATACACCTTGCATATAAACACATCAAATAGTCAAGAGATCATTCTAAATCCAATGTGAATTACCCATAGTGACCCTTTATCATTCACATCCTTAGGTAAGATCACATTTCACAATAGGAGAAAGAATTCACTTAAAAAGATAATAGTTAGATGAAACTTCCTTGAATTTTCTAGGTATCAATGGTCAAGGTATGTATGGCCATCCAATTCAAGATAGATGCTCTTACAGTCAGACACCATTTCAATCCAGAATTTCCAAAGTTGTTAGATTTTCACATACAAGAAGAAAACAAAGAAAAGATTATGCCCCCAGTCATCACTCTCTAAATCCTAAAAAGGACATCATCAAAGAGCTCGAGGGAACATAATATGCAAAAATCTCAATGTGAATTAGTAAGCATACAAGGAGATAAAAGCATGTAAAGCACAAATTGTTTTCATTTTGTCTTGGTGTTCGATTGCATTATTGTAGATGCAAAATCCTTTCTAGAGACAAGACTGACTAACTAACTAGGATGAAGCTTCAAAGAAATCTGACTGGATATGATACATTTAAGATACATTGGAGGCCATAGGATATGACTTTGATTGCCCCCAAGTGTTAAGCATTGATAGGATATAGACATTTTGAGCTGATTGGTATACAAACTGACTTATTGAAAACAAACTAGGAGATATGTACAAACTAAAGCAAGACTAAAAGCTGGGAAAGACCAAGATTGCGTTGATAGATGGAGCCTTTTGAACAAATGGTGCCCATTTGCCAGGTTTTCACCATCTTGGTAGAGATTCTATTTTTGCTACCAAGGCACCTGTTTCCAGGTTTTCACCAAGGCACTTTTTCTTTTTCTCATTTTTTTGTATTTTTCATTTTTTTCAATTTTTTTGTACTTTTGATATGTTTTGATTTTTTGTGAATCAAGGCACCTATTGCTAGGTTTTCACCAAGATGTTCATTTTTTCAGGACTTTTTCCAATCTTAAAGATTTTTGAAGGACATTTTACCAAACACTGAATGTCTTAGGCATAGAATTTCTTCAGATGTAGAATGTTGATTGGTTCTCGGAGTTGTTCTCCTTCATTCGTTGAGAGTTGATAGGCACTAGAGCTAAAAGTAGCAGTGATAACAAAGGGACCCAACCAATTGGGTTCAAACTTCCCCTTGTGTTCTCGATGTGATTTATTTTTAGGATTCTCTCTTAAGACTAGATCACCAACCTAAAATTCTCTATGTCTAACTTTCTTGTTGTAACCTCTAGACATTCTCTTCTGATATACTCTGAGATGATCAAACGCTGCTTGTCTGTACTCAGCTAGTAGTTCTAGTTCTTGCAACCTAGACACTTTGTAGTCATCATCAGTTACTAGAACATGCATTCTGATTCTTAGTGATGGGATTTCAACCTCAATAGGTAGTACCGCTTCAAACCCATAAACTAAAGTGAAAGGTGTATCCCTAGTGGGCATTTTGATACTTGTTCTGTAGGCCCAAAGAGCTGGATTGATCATGAGATGTCAGTCCCTTCCTATTTTATTAACTATACGGTGCAAGATTTTTAGTAGATTCTTATTAGAAGCCTCTGCTTGTCCATTCCCTTGAGGATAGTAGATAGAAGACCAATGTTGTGTGATCTTGAATTTGGCACATAGATCATCCAGGTCTTTATTTTTGAATTTTCCCCCATTATCTATGATTATAGAATGTGGGATCCCATATTTGCATATGATATAGTTTAATATGAACATAAATATTTGTTTTCCAGTTGCTTGTGTCAAAGGGACTGCTTCTACCCATTTTGTAAAATAATCTGTAGATGTGATTTTATGGGTATGTCCATTAGAAGAATGAGGGTGTATGGCTCCTATAAGATCAAAGGCCCATTGATGAAAAGGCCATTGTGTAGTGAAGGGGATTAGATCTCTTCCTAGAGCATGAATTAGGTTTCCATGTACTTGACATTATTGGCAATTGTTAGCAAATTTGATAGCCTCTTTCTCCATTTCAGGCCAATAGCACCCAGCCCTAATAAGTTTTCAAGCTAGTGTTAAACCATTCAAGTGTGACCCACAAATACCATCATGGACTTCCTCTAATGCATGTTGAGACTCTTCCCATTCTAAACATCTAAGTAGCGTACCATCTAGACCTCGTTTGTAAAGATCATGACCAATGATGACATACCGAGAGGCATTACGGATAAGGTATCTCTTTTCATGGCAGTTGAAGGTATCGGGAATGATTTGGTCTTTGAGATAGGAAAATAGGTTTTTGTATCTGGATGAATCATGACCCACAATAGTGTAGATCATGTGGGTTTTAGGGGAATTATATGCACGATAAGATAGTACTTCCACTAGGAACTCATAGCATAGCTCATGTTCAAGCTACTGTAATAAAGTAGATAGTGTTGCCATTGCATCATCAGCCTTATTCTCGGTTCTAGGTATTTGCTCAAATTTGATAGATATGAAATACTTCTTGAGATCATCTACCATTCGCTTGTAAGGAATGATCTTTTCATCTTTAGTTTGGTACACATCATTGACTTGATGGATAACAAGCTGAGAATCTCTATGAATGTGTAATTCTGTTATTCTCCACTCAATTGCTATTTTCATGCCATTAAGAAGAGCTTCATATTCAACAATATTGTTTGTGCAAGGAAACTTTAATCTGAATGCTTTTGGTATTGAGTATCCTTGAGGAGTGATGAACAATATGTCTTCTCCCGATCCATTCTATGTATAGGAGCCATCAAAGAATAATTGCCATTCTCTAGAAGAAAGAGTCATGATAGAGGAATCTGAAAAATCCATTTGCATTGGTGTATCATCAATCATAGGTGCATCTGCTAATTGATCAGCAATAACCTATCCTTTTATAGCTTTTCTTTCCACATATTCAATGTCAAATTCACTTAAGATCATGACCCATTTGGCTAATCTACTCATGAGGGCAGCTTTGCTTAGTATGTACTTTAGTGGATCAATTTTAGCTACCAAATGTGTGGTATGAGCTAACATGTAGTTTCTCAATTTTTGTAATGCAAAGATCACAACTAGACTAGCCTTCTCAATCATTGAATAGTTCTTTTCATATGTAAGCAATGTTCTACTGATATAGCATATAGCTCTTTCCTTTTTATTCTCATCATGTTGTGCTAGCAATGCCCCCAGTGATGTATCTATTATGGAGACATATAAGATCAATGGCTTCTCGTGAATAGGAGGCATCAAGATAGGAGGATTTGATAGATATTGTTTGATATGGTCAAAGTTCTTCTCACATTCTTCATTCCATGCAAAGGTCGCACCTTTATGCAATGTTTTTGTAAAAGGTTGTGATATGTCTGCTAGCTGTGATATGAATCTTCTGATAGATTGAAATCTTCCTTGCAATGTTCTCATTTGACTGATATTCTTTGGAGGTTGCATTCCCATGATAGCCTTTACTTTAGCTAGATCCACTTCAATGCCCTTCTTTGAAACTATGTATCCCAAGAGCTTTCCAGAAGTGACACCAAAAGCACACTTCTTAGGATTTAGTCTGAGACTAAATTTTTCCATTTTGTCTAGTATCTTGCTCAAGTCATTTAGATGTTCAGCTCTAATCATAGATTTTGCTAAAGTATCATCAACATAATCCTCCATAGTCCGATGCATCATGTCATGAAAAATAGATGTCATTGCTCTTTGATATGTAGCACCAGCATTTTTAAGCCCAAATGGCATGAAATTCCAACAGAAGGTGCCCCATGCACATGTAAAAGAAATTTTCTCTTGATCCTCTAGAGCAATTTTTATTTGATTATATCTAGAAAAACCATCCATTAAAGAATACATCTCAAAGCCTGCAGTCATGTCCACTATCATATCAATGTTAGGTAATGGAAAGTCATCCTTAGGGCATGCTTTGTTTACATCTCTAAAGTGTGTGCACACTCTGATTGATTTATTTGGTTTTGAAATAGGTACAATATTAGAGATCCACTCTGCATAGTCAATAACTTAGATGAATCTAGCTTTCAGGAGTTTCCCTAATTCATATTTTACCAAGAGTGCAACATGAGGATGTATCTTTCTCAATTTTTGTTTGACTAGTTTGACATTTGGAGCTATAGATAAATGATGCATTATAAGATTAGGATCCAATCCTAGCATATCTGAAAATTTCCATGCTAAGTTGATCTTCTTTTCTGTTAGGAATGTTGTAAATTTTTGCTTCTCTTCTTTTGATAAAGATTGTGCTACATTGATCAACTGTGGTTCTTCTACTACTCCCAAGTTGATGGATTGAGTGGGCTCAATTAGAACTGGAGATCTGCCCTGTAAATGACTCAGAAGGACATCAAATATCTCATCCTTAGGTTCCTCAGAGAGGTTTTCACCTTCGGTTACATCTTTTATTTTTACTTTTGTACGTTCTGAGACTGCCACAAAGTGGTTTTCACCCTCATAACTCCTTTTCTTTTTATTCTTATTTTTATTCTTTTGACTAAGATATTTGATGTCCGACTCCATCATGTTGACGCTTGATTCACTGATGAAAGTCCTCATAGGCTCAACTACATTAAGCTAGCAAGCAATGTCATAGTCATTTGGGAAGGTATAAATACCATGGCTCGGATTTGTGAAAGTTTGATCAAGAAGTTTAGGATGTTGGATAGTCAAAGTGGGGAAAGATTGGGAGATAATGTTTACAGATATGGATCTGTCATGATTGGTCCTAACCTGACGCTCAAGTTCAAAGGTGATATTACAACTTAAGACATTCAATTCATGAATAGGCTCAATGTCATCGTGGGAGTCCACTTTAGCCATCGGTGGATCAGACTCGATAAGTTCATTACTTCGCTCTAGACTTACGTTGGGTGTAGGTGCATATTGGTGAATAACATCAACATGTTTTTCTATGATAAGCTCATCTTCCTCTGGAATGGCCCCCCATTCATAGTCATTAGATTCTTCATCTATGCCTCTAGGAAATCTAAGAACATGAGTAAAGTCAGGATGAATACCCCAAGAAGGGTTACCCTCAGATTTTGATTTGAATTCAAACTCATGGGAATCTGTCTCAGAATAACTACCACCTTCTTCTTTGTCTATTTGATTGTCTTTGAGATTAGCTGGTTCTTGTGTTGCAACTAGCTCTTGCTCTATAGTAGGTTCTTGTGTTTCTACTACATTGATTCTTTTTATTGGATCATCTTCAACTTCAAGGAGGTCTTTAATTTCTTTAGGCAAACGCTCATAAGGAATAAGTTATGAGCTATCTGAATCACTATCTGATGGTTCGGTTTCTTCCTTCTTAAGAAGGGCTTCTCCTGGTGCAATTTTCTCTATGACATGAGAATAATTACCTTTGAGGTGGAAGGGTTTCTTCTTAAAGCCTAAGGCAATAGTATCTTTGTTTGCCCTATCAGTATGTGAAATAGGTGTTATAAGACCTTCTCCTCTAACTCCTAGAGGTCCTTTACTTGGATATCCCATCTTAGCTATCAATTTATCTCTTGGACCATGTGCCTTAGAAGGGATTTTGGATACTGTAGAGTCACTAGTTTGAACAACTTGAGGTTCAGGTTCATCTTTGTATAGCCATGCAAGCACAGCTTCATCTTCTTGAAATTATTGCTCGGAGACTTGTTCTACTACAAAATTCTTTTTATATGCCTCAAGAGGTTCTTTAGATTCTGGTTTGGACTGTTTCAAAGACTGTCCATAAGACTTAGGTGAGATAGGGAGAGATGTCAAAGATAAGACTGGCTCTATAGTATATTCTCCCATACCACTTTCTCTGATATTTACCTCTTTTGCAATGTCTACCATTTTAGATGTGGATGCTTCTTTTGTTGGCTTAAGAGAAGATTCTCTATTATTGGGCACAAGTTTATCTATACTTTCCTTCAATGTATTACAAGTAATAGATATGTTTGCTAGGATAGTAACCTCTACTCCTTCATAAGGAAACTTCAAGCATTAGTAGAATGTAGAAGGAATAGCTTGCATTTCATGTATCCATGGTCTTCCTAGAAGAATTTTGTAAGCCAAAGGTAGATTAAGGACTTGACATATAGTATCTTTGATGACTGGACCTACTCTGATAGGCAAGACAATGGTGCCTTTAAAAGATCTTTCTTATTCATCATAGGCTTTTATAGTTATTTTCTTTCTAGGATCAATAGCCATTTCTATAAATCCCAATTGTGTGACCAAGCTATAAGAACAAATATTTAGGCCAACGCCTCCATCTATCAACACACGTTTGACTCTATAGTTTTGGATCAAGACTTCTATATGCAAGGGCTGGTTATGTGGGTGACTCAAGGAGTTGTCATCTTCCTCTAAAAAGGAGATATATTGCGAAGATGTAAGATGTCCAACCATAGTCTGGAACATGTCTAAATCAAGGTCATCAGGAACATTGGATTTGAGCAAAGCTTTGTCTAGAATAGCTCTATGAGCTGGAGATATTTGAAGCAACTCAAACATGGAGATTTTTGTGTTAGTGTGTTAGAGTTGTTGAACAATGCTATAAGATGTTGGCCTCATATCTTTAGGATTGGAAGATTTAGAAGAAGCCTTTTGTTTAGAAGTGTAAGAAAGATTGAAGGGAATCTTAGGGACATTTGATGAATCTGGGATTTGTCCGTTCAGATGTGCCTGAGCTTGTGATTGAGTAACTATGTTAGCTAAAGGATGATCTCTATCTCTTCACACAATTGTGATGACATTGCAATGCTTAAAGAGACAAAGCTCAGCCATATTTATAACAACATTATTTCTAGGGTAAGCATAATTGACCTTTGCCCCCATATTAGGTTGAGAAGATGAAACTTCTTGACTATGTTTCAGAAATGGTTCTCTGAATGTTGTATGATCATTATTGCTCTTATGATTGTCAATCATGATGTATCCCTTATCAATCAGATCTTGAATGGTATGTTTCAAGCGTAAGCAATTATTAGTTCTATGACCTTTACCCCGATGGAAATCACAGAATTCATTCTCCCTCCACCATTTTGGTTTAGGATCAAGATCTGATTGTTGGATCTCAGGAAAAGAGATGATGTTATTAGCCACTAGAGTTCTCATAGTTGATTCCAAATATTCTCCAAGAGGAGTGAACTTTCATTTATTATCAACGGACCAAGATTTGTATTCTGGCTTCTTTTGAGATGGTTCAGGCACCTTTTTCTCTGAAGCTTTGATGGCTTGGGTACCAATAGTTAGATTGAAAGTTGGTGCCTTTGATGGGGCATGGATAGTATCAACAACACCATCTATGATGATGCCTTTATTCTTGTTCTAGCTTTTGTTCTTGTCTTTAGAACTGGATCTTGATTTGTACTTGTCCTTTTGAAGTGTGATGTCTCCTTTTTTGACAAGTACTTTTTTTATTTTGATCACATTGTCTACCATCTTATCAAAAGATGTATGATCTTGCATTTGTAAAGGGTAGTTGATCTCTAGGAAAAGATTATTGATGAAGATTTCTAGTTTCTCAGTTTCTGGAATAGGTCGAGCATATAGAGAGAATTTCTTCCTCCATCTCTTGAGAAATGTCAGGAATGGTTCTCCTAGATATTGTTTGAGATTACAGATATCGATCATGGTGACTGGATGTTGGATATTGTAGGAGTATTGTTGATAGAATAATTTGATCAACTCCTCAAAAGTTTTGATAGTAGAAGGCAATCTAGAGAACCAATGAATGGCTACTCCTCCCAGAGATCGAGGAAAAAGATGCATCAGATAGGTTGGTTCATGCATGAACTCCATAGATTATGTACAAAATTCTCTGACATGATCTTGAGGATCTGAGTGTCCATCATACTTATCATATTTTGGCATTTCCACCCTTTTTGGGAATGGTGGCATGTACAAGTCTTTGTCAAATGGAAAAGGACATAGGGCCTCCATGGAGAATTCCTTGGGTTCCTTTTCTTTCTCAAGGTTATTAAGTTTGACTTGCATGGCATGCATCTATTTCATCATAGCTGTGAGTGGAGTTTCTTCCTCATGCATAATGATATCTTCAACATTAAATTTGGGAGGAAGTTTAGCTCCTTGATGAGATAATTGTAAAAAGTATGCTTCTCTATCTTCTTTCAAGAAATGCTTCATCATTCTTTTGAAGTTATCATCATTTTGATATTGAGCAATTTCTTCAGGTGTGGATTCCTGATCTGCACCATGTTGAGATTGAACTCTTTGAGAGCCAAAGTTTGTCCCTGCTTGAGACATGGTAGGAGTTCTTCCTGAGATAGATCGAGGAGGAGTTTGTTGATTACCTCCGTGAGTTGACGATGGAGGAATGTAACCAGTTTTTAATTGAAAGTTGCCAAGACCGTCATCTTTGTAAAGACCAGAATTGTAGAGTTGCTCAAGAGTTGGACCCTTGATAGTGGTTATAGATAAGGTATGGGATGCTTCTCTAGATTTCTTGTGAGAGGAAGCTCTAGTTTCCACCATTAACCTTAGGTGAAACAAAAGAATAAGATGAAGACAACTGAAGAAAGATATGATTCAAGAAGATCAAATGACGTAACCTTGTCAAGGTTTGGTTGATTGAAGCTTGGATTAGACATAAATGAAGGAGACTATGCCTTGGATGTATGGGTAGATTCCCAAAAGATAGCGGACATGAGTTCACAACACTTAGCCATTTTGATGATAGATTGATTAAAGATTGATAGTTATGACAAGGTTTTGACACAAGATGATAAAGACTCAAATTGATTAAACAGAAGGCTAGATCGGATTCAAAGGGCCACTTTAGGAAAATGATTGGATTCTCAGTAGTTTCTACTTTGTTCCTGACACAGTGATTTGTTTGATAGATTCTGGAAATAGGCTGAAAAAGCTAGGTATCTGGCAATTCTGACAACTTTCTAGCAATTTTTCAAAATTTCTCAAATGACTTTCTGCAGGCTCGTACGATAGTGGGTAGGATATGAAATGAAAATTGACAAATTCATATGACTATTGTAAAACTTGCACGATAGTTGATAGCAGGGTTTTTGACTTTTCTGAATTGACTGGCAGCAAAACTCGTACGACAATATACCATATACCATACAACAATCTAGGGGTTCTGAAACGACACTAGCCAAAACTCGTATGACTTTCTGACTCTCTAGGATGACTTTTCACTCTAGAAAGGAATTTCACTTCAAATTTTGCAAATTTTGGGTTTTCAGTTTTGGATTGTTGGCAAATTGTACTATCCAGATTTGAAGATTATACCAGATTCATTCATTTTCAATAACCAGATAGATAAGCAAGCACGCAAAATAGAAAGCAAGTGATTTCAAGCATGGCTGAAAATAATGAACAAGGGAAAAAGCAACCTTGCGCATGAACAATCAAGTGACTGAATTATGCTAATCCCTAGGAGTGCTAACAGTGTATGCTCCAAAAAGTTTTGCAATAATGCACATATTCCTAGAAAATAAAAAATTGGCCTTACTAGGGTTTTTAGTAATGGTTTGACTCTGCAACTTTTGTGATCTCAAGAGGGCAAACTCCAATCTAGGTGCACCAGGGTTTTGACACAGTCTGAGAACTTAATCTTTAGGATTTGCTAGGGAGATCTAACAGCCCAACAAGAGACCACACCTGTGAAGATTTCCTTCACAAGGACATTTATATAGCGGTTGTCACTACCACGGTGAAAATGGCTATTACTGCTTGAGGTTCTGTCAACGTGGTTGACCCAATTAAGGGAATGTCCACTACGGTTAACCCTCTCTAAAGGTGACTCACAAAATATACCACATGGAGATTGGTTCCAAATTCAAGGATCTGAGTTTCTGTTACTACACAAAAATGGAGTAGAGCATAATCCTCTAGCCTTTTCACTTTTAACCCAAACAAAGTAGATAGATAAATCTGACATGCTAAGACCAAGATTATCTCACAAAGATCTATGATGTCAACCACTCATGATCTATCAACCTCTTCGGAGAGAGAATGTATCAATTAGAAGCTAAAGATGCACAAATCTAGTAGAACGTGAGATGCTCTTAGTATCCTCCCTACCTACAAGGGTTCCTTCATTGAGAAGAGTTTCGTTGGAAACCCACTCTCTCAAGAACCACAAATAGTATTCATAGGGCCTATTTACTATGTGTAACAAAGATGCTGAAAAGAAAATCTATGTTCAGTTTTATAGCCCAAAATGAAATTTGTGATATGAAAGCAATAAATATCACACAAGCTTGACATGCAAGAGTTCTTTTTAATCCAAATCAAAATTTTATCAGCTAAAAATATTACCTGAATTCCTCACAACACGCTTAGTAGATTTTTACCTATTTTTAGCAACTCTCACGCTTTTTCCCAATCAAAATCAGCAGAAATCAATCGAAAACAACAAATTTCAATTGTTAAGGTTATCTATCAGTCCAAATCTAGAAAACAAATCTGGAAAACTACCTAAAAAAAGTGAAACAACAATTGACACTAAGTATCAGACCATACGACAATCTAAATTCCAAATGACACTATGATCTTGATGGTGCAATTCTTGATCAAATAAACTATCTTACGATAGTGGGTATCTCCTGGTACAAGTTTCTGACAAAACTTGTACGAAAATTTTACAGATAGAAATAAAAAATCACAGCTTGGGATAGAAAATGATAGAAAGATGATAGAAATTGATAAAAATTGAATGGAAACCCGTTTCAGGACCCCATGGTGGGCGCTAGAAATGTGTGTGTGAATTTTGTACCTATCTATAGACACAACACTTCAGTAAAACATTAGAGGATAGTTAAAATCAAAATCGTTCAGTGAAATGGAAACTAATCTAACCAGGTGATTTACTGCCTTCTAGTAGATGCGAGTATGTATTCTTAGATTATACCGAGATCAGTGACCTTGATGACACCTAAACAAAGGATTTGAATGTAGAATCTAGATATGAGATGAATGCAAATTAATCTATATTTTTAGTTTTTCTGTACAATAAGATGAAAAAATGATGTGAAATCTAATCTATATGAAGAACTGATATGCAATACAATTAATCTAACAATGATATGCTAAAATATGAATGATCTCACAAAGTTCATTCGCAAAAGAAGCTTCAATTCTTTATATGTCAATTCGCCAGCATAAGTTTGCAAATTCTGAGATATGATTATGAAGAGTTGAGCCTTGATTTTATAGAAATCCAGGGCTTTGGGGATGCATGGAAAAAGCCATAAATCACTCAGATAGACTCAGGTTGATTTTTGAGTTATCAAAGAATAAAAGATAATTAATTCACAAAATCATGCAAAGTCATGCAAAAATAGCTTTTTAACTCAAATTAGAGTTGAGTTTATTTTTAAAACAACTTGAATTGATTTTCTGATTTCAAGTTTAACTGCCGTTTGAATGTACATAATAATTATGAATTAAATAAATAAATAAAGTGATTTATTCTCAACTTAACTGATTTAAAAAATAAAACAATTGATTTATGGGTTAATCAATTATTAAAATCAAACTTTTATTCAAAAATAATATCATTAAATATGACAACTTGCTTTAATTAATTAAATAAGAATTTAATCAATTAATGATAGGAATCTGATTTATTGTCAAATTTAAATAATAATAATTAGGAATAAATATAATTAAATCCAATTAAATAATTAAGTGGCAGTATTAAATCTAATTAATTAAATATCTTAGAATATTCAATTAATCAAATTTTTGGATAAATTGGATTTATCACCAAATAATTATTAAATTAAAGATAATTAGGATAAATAGGAATATTACTAGGAATATTCCCCGATGCAAATTTTGGATAATCAATTAAGATTCGATAATGTGTCGATGTGCCTTAGGTTAGGACTTTCATGTCAATTTCATTTGATGTGTCGATGTAGGAGATTAATGAACCTATAGCCCATTTTTGGTGCATTACACCCGATACCATATTGGGTACCCGATACCTGTGGCATAAATTCGAAACCCGCGAGCCCTTTTCCTCATTTTTTTTCATGGTTTTGCTTGGGAAAACGGCTCGATATATCAGACACATGATATATTTTTAGGTATCTGATTTTGGCAACAACAAATTTGACTCCCCAGCATATTCAGTAAGTAAATTTATTTATTTATTTTGATTATTTTATTGAATTTTCATGCCAAATATCATTTTTTTGTTGAAATAGTGTTTTGTATTTATATTTGTAATAATATATGAAATTAGATTGAAATTTAGATTTTTTTTTTATTTAATCAGGCATGGCTGACAATAATGAAGAAAATAACCCTCCCGTACCAAATAACGATCCTGAAAACAATCCCCCATGTCAAAACCCTCGATCTTTAGAAGATTTGATACAAGATAATTTGAACACAATACGAGGTTTCCAAAACACATATCAAAATATACCTACATTAGGTCCCATGCTTGCCACACTAAATACAATTGTTTAAAATATTGACACATTCATGCAACAACATAATGCTGCTCTTCATTGGTATGATGATATGCACGCCCAATTTGATGATGGGCTTGACCATGATGGGATTGCGGCCCTTAATATAAGTAAGGAAGATATAGCCACCATTTTTGTCAATCCTAAAACCGGAATACCATTTGACCCCAAAAAGCCCAAATTATCAATAAAATGGTGCACAAATGAAACAATGCGCACAAACTTTTGGAATCGTTGGTGGATGGTTTTTGATAAACCACCCCATAGCAATTTGGAGGTCCCATTTTATTTCATAAAAAAATTGTATGCTGAGTTTGTGCTTGGTCACCATGTTGATTTTTGGAGTATGAGGCCCAACATGGGCATAGGTGGAGGAGCTCCTCAGACTTGGCCATTTGCCCAGTGCAAAAAGACCACTACCTTTGTCCCCCCCACTGATGTCGCACCCCCTCCTTGAGTGTAGCATCCTGATATCATTGCAGAGGCTGCCTCATAGACTATTAGGGCCATTCATTTACTAAGTGATCAGTTGATCACGCAGACCAGGTCAGTGTTGCCTCTTGGTTTAGATGATGCTAGCGCATCGACATCTTGTCAGAGTTCACATGTATGCGAGCCCCGTATTTGCATTATATGCAAGAATATGTGCCTCGGACCGCTTACTGATGTCGATACATATCAGTATGTTATTGATGAGGAGGATATAGGAGACACAGTTGTAGAGTCTACAACACCTCATGGAGCATCTACATCTCATGAGAGTGCTCAGGAGGTGTATGTAGAGCCATTGACTCCTGTTGATACGGTAAGAGTAAACATTATAAATAAATTTGTCACATGACTTATTTAATTTTAAAATAATTTATTTATTTAGATTAGTTTTAATTATTGCATGCACTTATGTATATATATTTTTTCCATTTATGTTCAGTCGATGACACAGGAGGAGGTGAGACAGGTGGATGAGTCCACACTTTTGGCCATTTCATTTGGCCTTGATGACTATACGATATATTATAAATTATGTACCCATTAGCTATTTTTTATATCATTTGGTGTACATGCTTAAATATCTATCAATTAGAGCAATAAAATTCATACATTTACTTATATATTGTCATCTTATTGTGTTCTTGCAGGCTACAGCTGATGTCAGTGGGGGGCAAGAGGGGGTTCCTTCATCAGGTGTCGATAAAGGAAAGGTACTTAATTGTTTAAGATTAATTATGCATGTATATGTATGCCACTTGTGTGTAGTAATAAATATTTTACTTGCACTTTATTGTATAGGGTGTGGCTATTGATGATGTCCCAATAGCAATTCGACAGCATAGGGTTACAAGCATCTCGAGTCAGAGTGAAAGCCCGATTGTACGTAGACTTTTACATATTGTTATTTGTGTTTTGTAACCAGGGTTGCTATGATGAAGTACATTTATATATAATTGATAATCTTTTTACTCTCATAGGTTACTCCGAGTGTGAGGGAGGCCCCATGAGAATCTTTCATATCTTTGTTGACCTAACCCACTATTCCAGAGGAGGGATCACCAGATGTAAGTTTTAATTTTAGTTCAATCAATTTGTAATTTTATTATGCTACCATCCTATTTTGTAGATTTATTACTCTATGTTGCACCACAGTGCTAATCTCATTATGCAAATATATATTTATAGGTCACACTTGGTATTGTTGGCATGGTCCCTTCGCTACCCGGGACTTATGCTAGGACACCTGATCATGGTAGGCCATCGAGAGACTAGGTACATATATTTGTATTTAGTTATAATTTTAATTAAATTAGTGTTTGAATTATGAACTATATATATATGTACAAATCATATAAAGTAAGAAATCTAACTTGGGTTTGAACTTATTTTTTATGTAGGATCAATCAGAGCCCAACACTGCTTCAAACAGGCTACATTTTGATGATCCCCCTATGATACAGGATGTAGTTTTATTTTTGTGGTCATTTAGAGATGCCACTTGGCACATTTTGAGATGGCATATATGCCACATTGTACACCTTAAAACATTGATTTTGTAGATAGTTTGAAATGGCATGTGCCATATTTGTATATGGAGATACTTTTGATACATTTGATACTTTCTATATATAGAACATGTTCATTTATATGTTATATTTGCGTCATCTTTTGTATAGAAATATTTATTATTCATGTTTATGGAATTGAATGGTGAAATTATATCTTGACTATGATTATCATTATGATTTAAATTATATCTTGTTGAAGTTACATTTGTTTTTCTTTACTCTAGAATACCCTGTTCATGGAGCTTACTATGTTTGAGGTTTAACTTCTATAGATTTCCTATGTTCTTATGTTTCATATCATTATATATACTCACTTGAGCCACTTAGTACTACATTGTTTCAATACTATGTATATACTCACTATGTATATAACTTGTCATATTGGGGTCACTTGAGCTAGGGAAGATCACTGCCCAATCATGCTTAGTGCACCTTGGGGTCACTTGGATCAAGCGTGGTTGTGAGAATTCCAATGACTCCATGGGTGAAACAAGGTTGTCACTAGTATTTACCCAACCAAATAGAGCTGATGGAGCAGATGGTTCGATGCAATGTCGGAAGGTTTGAAAGATACATTGCTGAGCCACTTTCAACTAACCCTCACTGCAAGTTTTGGCATCAACTGAGATCGCCTTTCCAAATGAAAATGAAATCGAATCACCAAAAATTGAGAGAGGTTATTATAGACCTTAGAAAGATGATCCTATAGCCCTTGATAGTTTGTCGATACCTCTCACAAAGTCTGAGATACAAGTCATGGAAGATCGCTGCCCAATCATGCTTAGTGCACCTTGGGGTCACTTGGGTCGAGCATGGTCACAAGCGTTCCCGTGACTCCGTGGGTGGAATGGGCTTGTCATTGGTGTTTACCTAGCCAACTGGAGCTGATGGAGTAGATAGTTCAATGCCAAGTCAAACAATTTGAAAGATACGCTACTCAGCCGCTTTCAACTAACCCTCACTACAAGTTTTGGCATTGACTGAGATCGTCTTGCCAAATGCAAATGAAGTTGAATCACCCAAAACTGAGAGAGGTTATTGTAGACCTCAAAAACATGACCCCATAGCACCTAATGGTTTGTCGATACCTCTAACAAGGTCTGAGATACGAGCCCCGAAAGATCACTGCCTAATCATGCTTAGTGCATCTTGGGGAAACTTGGGTTGAGCATGGTCACGAGCGTTCCAGTGACTCTATGGGAAGAACAGGGTTTTCATTGGCCTTTACCAAGCCAACTAGAGCTGATGGAGTAGATAGTTCGATGCCAGGTCTAACAGTTTGAAAGATACGCTGCTGAGCCACTTTCAACTAACCCTCACTGCAAGTTTTGGCATCGATTGAGATCACCTTGCCAAATGCAAATGAAGTTGAATTGCCCAAAACTAAAAGTGATTATTGTAGACCTCAAAAACATGATCCTGTAGCATCTGATGGTTTGTCAATACCTCTCATGAGCTCTGAGATACGAGCCATGGAAGATCACTGCCCAATCATGCTTAGTGCACCTTGGGGTCACTTGGGTCAAGCGTGGTTGCGAGCGTTCTAGTGACTCCATGGGCAGAACAAGGTTGTCACTGGCATTTACTCGACCAATTGGAGTAGATGGAGTAGACGGTTTGATGCCAGGTTGAATGGTTTGAAAGATATGCTGCTGAGCTGCTTTCAACTGACCCTCACTACAAGTTTTGGCATTTAATGAGATCATCTTGCCAAATGAAAATGATGTTCAATCACCCAAAACTGAGAGAGGTTATTATAGACCTCAAAAACATGATCTTGTAGCCCCTAACAATTTGTCAATACCTCTCATGAGATCTGAGATACGAGCCCTGGAAGATCACTGTCCAATCATGCTTAGTGCACCTTGGGGTCACTTGGGTTGAGCATGGTCGCGAGAGTTCCGGTGACTCCGTGGGTAGAATGAGGTTGTCACTGGTGTTTACCCAGCCAATTGGAGCTAATGGAGTAGATGGTTTGATGCTAGGTCGGATGGTTTAAAAGATATGCTGTTGAGCTGCTTTTAACTAACCCTCACTACAAGTTTTGGCATCGACTGAGATCATTTTGCCAAATGAAAATGAATTTGAATCACCCAAAACTGAGAGAGGTTATTGTAGACCTCAAAAACATGATCTCATAGCCCCTGATGGTTTGTCAATACCTCTCACGAGCTCCAAAATACAAGCCCCAAAAAATTGTTTCCCAATCGTGCTTAGTGCACCTTGGGGTCACTTGGGTCGAGCGTGCTCACGAGTGTTCCGGTGACTCTGTGGGTAGAATGGGGTTGTCATTGGTGTTTACCTGGCCAATTGGAGCCAATGGAGTAGATGGTTCAATGCCAAATCAGATGGTTTGAAAGATACGCTGCTGAGCCACTTTCAAATGACCCTCATTGCAAGTTTTGGCATCGACTGAGATCACCTTGCCAAATGCAAATGAAGTCAAATTGCCAAAAACTAACAGAGGTTATTGTAGACCTAGGAAACATGATTCCGTAGCACCTAAAATTTTTTTGATACCTCTCACGAGCTCCCAAATATGAGCCATGGAATATCACTGCCCATTCGTGCTTAGTGCACCTTGGGGTCACTTGGGTCGAGCATGGTCGCGAGCGTTTCAGTGACTCCATGGGCAAAATAGGGTTTTCACTAGCATTTTCTTAGCCAACTAGAGCTAATGGAGTAGATGGTTCAATGCCAGGTCAGTCAGTTTGAAAGCTACACTGCTGAGCCACGTTCAACTGACCCTCACAACAAGTTTTGGCATCGATTGAAATCACCTTGCCAAATGCAAATGAAGTTGAATCACCCAAAACTGAGAGAGGTTATTGTAGACCTCAGAAATATGATCCCATAGCACCTAATAGTTTTTCTATACCTCTCACGAGCTCTGAGATATGAGTCATGGAAGATCACTACCAAATCATGCTTAGTGCACCTTGAGGTCACTTGGGTCAAGCGTGGTCGCGAGCATTCCGATGACTCCGTGGGAAGAATGGGGTTGTCACTGGAATTTACTTGGCCAATCAAAGCTGATGGAGTAGATGGTTTGATGCAATGTTAGATGATTTGAAAGATACGCTACTGAGCCACTTTCAACTGATCCTCACTGCAAGTTTTGGCATCGACTCAGATCGCCTTGCCAAATGCAAATGAAGTTGAATCACTCAAAACCAAGAGAGGTTATATTATACCTCAAAAACACAATCTTGTAGCCCCTAATGGTTTGTCGATACCTCTCATGAGCTTTGAGATTTGAGCCCTGGAAGATTGCTGCCCAATCATGCTTAGTGCACCTTGGGGTCACTTGTGTCGAGCGTGGTTGCGAGCATTCCGGTGACTCTGTGGGTGGAATGGGGTTGTCACTAGTGTTTATCCAGCCAAATGAAGTTGATGAAGTAGATGGTTTGATGCCAAGTCAGAGGGTTTGAAAGATATGTTGCTGAGCCGCTTTCAACTAACCCTCACTGCAAGTTTTGGTATCGACTAAGATCATCTTGCCAAATGCAAACGAAGTCAAATCACCTGAAATCAAGAGAGGTTATTGCAGACCTCAAAAACACAATCTTGTAGCCCCTAACGATTTATCGATACCTCTGATGAGCTCCAAGATACAAGCCCCAGAAGATCACTGCCCAATTGTGCTTAGTGCACCTTGGGGTTACTTGGGTCGAGAGTGGTCGCGAACATTCTAGTGACTCTGTGGGTGGAACAGGGTTGTCAATGGCATTTACCTAGCCAACCAGAGCCAATGGAGTAGGTGGTTTGATGCCAAGTTGGATGGTTTGAATGATATGCTGTTGAGCTGCTTTCAACTAACTATTAGTGGTATGTTTGAAATTTTAACTGTGAAACTAATCATGATTAAGCTTGTGAAATTTGAACTATGAAGCTTATTATGTTTGAGGTTTAACTTTTATAGATTGTTTGAAATGATAAAAAATAAAATCCTTAAATCATTATAAACAACAATCAAACATGTAAGAATTCAAACAATGCAAATGACATAAGTAAATGACATGTAAGATCCCTTCTTGGCACTATTGGCCACCCATACATGATTTTGGTCATAAGTCCTTATCAAGAGTTTTAGGAAATTTAACTTTTAAATCAAATTGATTGTTACAAATTGCCATTATAGGCTTCAAAAGATCTCAATTAACCATTAAGGATTCTTTTGTCCTTCTATCTCTGATTGGATCCATGGTGAGTGTAGGCATCTTCATAGGTGCTCTTGCACAAGTTACAATCCACATACAAAACTAAGTTTATTGAATCAAAATACAATCTAAGAAAGGTGAAATTAATGTATTGAAATTACACTTAATGAACTTAGAAAACAATGCACTAAGTTAACTTATTACCTAGTCAAGTGTTCCTGAAGGGTCATCTCTTTGCTTCAGGGTCTCCAATAGTGCTTCATGATTAGCAGTACTAATAGTCCAAAGTTATTTTGTCTTTGGTCTTCCTTGATGCTTTGACAACTTGACATTTGTTGCTATAACAAGGTGTGAATACATGAGAATAGTTTTGTGGTTCTCATAGTCTTCAAATGTGGGAATTCCATTCTTTCTAATCATGTATGTTCACAGCCATGTTCCCACAACAACAACTAAACTAGTAGGATATGTGAACCCATCACCATCTGTAATCGGTTTTACAAGCTGTTGATTCCTTATCAGGAGTTTACACTCAAAGAGACACCAATATGCCTATGATGGATATTAAGGATTGGTTAGTTCCAAATGTGGGCAATCTATAGGCAACTGGACCAACTATAGGGATGGATTTTCCCTCTTCTACTTCTGGCTCTGTGAAACCAAGGTGGGTACACCTGATCCAATAGTACTAACTGTGACTGATAGTTCTAACTCTGCCCCTTATATCTTTATTGGATCCTTCAATAGATGATTACAGTGAGAGAATACTAAACAAGAACCTATTGTTCATTGATCCTCCATCACTGGGTAGGACAATACATAAATGTAAATGAAATTAAAAACTGGTATTGATTTAATGTTTCTTGCAGAGTGTAAACAATCATGCAACACATGTAATAGCACAAGGGATACTAGCTTATGATCAGTGCCTTATCCATTGGGCATCATACCTGAAGCAGACATGAAATAAAAGAACAACTACTAGATTCATCTGAGAAACCAAGCCATAAACATAGTCAAACATCTCTTACACTGCTTGCAGATATCCTTCTTGATTGAACCTAATAAATTTATGCTTCACTTAGAGGCTTTTAACCTAATCCTAGATCAGGGCTGAGAGACAAAACACATACACCAATAACCTAATGCAATGAGTTAGAAAAATCAAAATTCATCAAGAACAACTGAAGGAGAGATCCAAGAATGAGAAACTATATTAAGTATGTGGGTTCAAATCCCTGTATTACAAACTGATTCAGTGATACCATAGACAATATGAAAAAGATACGTAAGTCTTCTTCCTAGTATTAATATAGAAGCAAAAATGTTACAACCTAGACTGAGGATACACACTTGGCTTTTTAGCTTCCTGTGTCAAGAAATTCCAGCCAGCCTCTCAAAATGATTACAAAATTCCCTTTATACCAGGGTTACAAAGCAAGCGTAATGATCATTTCAAATTCAAAATCTACCTAACCCCCTCAAGGAGTAAACATAGACAAGACAGGGACTGAACCACAGCATGGAGCTCAAATAGTCAAAAAATAACAGTCAACTAGCCCTGTACTGGTCCAAGTATCGAATCATCATCAAACCCGCAAGGAATCCAGCCAAATTGACCCTAGCAACATTTTAGAGTACTGTTTCATTTATGTTCCCACGGCAAGACATTCCTCTGCAACTACCATGGTAGCCTGGACCACATCGTAATGCTTAGCAATCACATCCACCCACTCTGGCCACTCAAAAATTGATTTTCTGGTACTTCCTGGCTTGAAACCCTCTTCAAAATTCAAATCTGAATCCTAACGGTCACCATGCACTCGTGGGCCTCATGTTTTTAACCACCCAAGCACCTCGAGCTAACTCTATAATGGTGACACCAAATAGTTGTCACATGATCGCATAGCCCAAAAATGGGCTATGTGAACATGCGACACATTACTTCCCACTGCCTTCTCTTAAGTGCCAACGCTAGACCACTGCCACAACAGGGTTTGTCACATGTTTGCAAGCTAGGAAACTGGCTTATGCAAACATGCAACAAGCCACAAACATGCAACCTACTGACTGGCTTGTCACCGCTGAAAATCCCTAGCCTGGGCCCGCATTCAAACCATAACATCTCGCTAGCACAGACCAATTAGAAACTGCCATGACATCACCTACCAGCTAGCCCACCAACAAATATAGATGAGCCCTAGGGACACATGGCACCCTGTCGCATGATCGCATAGCCTAGAAATGGGCTATGTGAACATGCGATAGCCCATGAACATTAACCGCCACCGTAACCGCCACCGCAACTGGTATGTCACATGATTGCAAGCCGTGGAAATGAACCTTGCGATCATGCGACAAGCTCTTGAGATTACCGCATCACCACCTTCTCTGCACCTCCCAGGACCACCAACGAAACACCACCGCACCACCATGGACATGTGTCGACCGGTCACATGATCGCATAGCCAAAAACTAAGCTATGCGATCATGCGACAACCAACCCAAAGCCGCCACATGTCACGCCACCAAACTGCAACCAGCACCACTCTATCAATAGGCCCCAGGGACATGTGGCAAGCAGTTGCATGATCGCATAGCCAAGAACTGGGCTATGTGACCATGCGATAGCCAATCACAAGCTGCCACATGTCCACCTCCAGGACCACTGCCAAAGAAGCCACCAACTGTGAATAACCAGGACCCACGCAGATAGATGGCAAGAGGTCACATGATCACATGTCAGAAAAGTCTGACATGCGGCCATGTGATAGCCAATAAGAACGTGCCATCTATCCCCCCTCTAACACCTTGAAGGAACTGGCCCCACATCATCGCACTTACGTGGTTAAGACAAATGAACAAGGAGAGCCGATAGAAAAGAAGACACACAAGGTCGAAAACACACAGTGTTTTCGTGAAAGATTGAAAACACACAGAATTTTCAACATGACACAAAGGTGAACAAGGAAGCCAAAAACAATGAGGGTTTTATGCAGGCCAAAAAGGTTGAAAACAACATGGATTTTCGAAAACACAATGGGTTTTCGACACTGTGGCAGAATTTTAAAGTTTGCTTCCCGCGGACCCTAAGATTCGAATAACTTTCTGGGTTTTGCACATTAGCAGATGCGACTTGGGCTGAAGCAAGGTAACACATGAAACACATATGGAAAGACACGCACAACATGAAACACTAAGGATTGTCTTTGCAAGTTAAAACTGTGACTACAAGCCGAGCAGGACAACCTCAAAATTTGCAGAGAAAAGGCCATTTTAAAGGATTTTGCAATGACTAGAAAATGGCCTAACACAAGCTTCTATTTACCTTGTATAGAACATGCTAACCAATAATCTAACCTCTCATCATTCCCCTACAGGGAAACCAATGCAAAAATGTTTCCTAGCTTCAAAAGATCTAAAAGATGGTCATAGTCAACTGAAGTGTCCATGTCATCATTTCTTATAGAGAGTGTCAAAGATAAAGGAGTTAGATACTGTGGAATCCATGTATCCACCCACTCACTTGACTCACAATGATCGCAATCATATTGAAAACAAATGGGGCAAAAAACAAGCCAACTCTCGTGTCCAAATGGTCCAAGTACTACTATTGGATCTTCGAAATGAATGCATTTTTGAAGAGTCTTTCATTGTTTGACAATCCAATCTATCTCCTATAGTTCCCTCCTCAACCAACCAAAAGAATCTATGCACTGTAGAATCAAGAGTTCCCCCTGTGACAATGCTAAAGTACACCAATCAACAATAGAATGAGCATCAAGAAGTACAACACCTAAAATCCTCAATTGCTCCTTAACTAGAGCTCTCTTCACACACGCACCCGATCCGTCATGCTCCCCTTTCCCATGCCCTGACTCAAAAAAACTCCAAATATGAGGTACACCTCTCTCCACATGCATTCTACACAACCAATAAAACATTCTAGCATTCTTAAATTGACCGGTGCAATTATCCAACCAAATGAGATGCCTATCCATAGCAATACCATTTTCCTGCAAGAAGTCAAAATAGTTCTAGAAATAATGTTGAACAAACTCATGAGAAGGAGACCTGTCATCGCTCATATAAAAATGCTACTCTCTAATTATCTTTCACTCATCTTTTGTGCTATCAGGAGAATGTCTATATGTGATGTGTACAAAAATAGCAACCTGAATGGAATTGTAATATTGAGCTTGAGTCTCATTTTGGGGCTACAATGTATAGTTCTCCGCAAAGTCTACAATGGATATAATAGTTCCAATGGGGAAAGTGTCCTTACATGTCTTGAATTGTTTATCCAACCATTGAGACCTGTGACTATTCCTTACATACTTGTAAAAAAGATTTGTCTTGAAATCTGAGATAAAATCAGCAACATTGTATTCTTTTGCAACTAACTCACATCTAGAGCCTTCACCTCCACTCTTCAATGTATATTTCACCATTTCATATACCTTTTTTTGGATGAGTGTCTTTCCAAAATTGTGTTCCAAAACCTCATGAAAACATGTTCTAAACTTGCACAAGCCACCACATTCTAAGCACTTGGCATTTAAGAAATATTTTTTATAAAATAAACAACCATCATCTCTATGACATAAAAATTGATCTAGCAAGTCTCTTGATGGTTTGGGAAGACCACTTGCACCACAATCCTCTAGCATTTCATTAGTATGAAAAGTAGAACGAATGGACTATAATAATTCATGATGCATTGAAAACTCAACATGATATTTGCAACATGTATTCCAAATCTTAAGGGGTACACAATAAAATGGCTTCACGGATTCAAAAGACCTTTGTGATATTTTCAATGTTGGATGTGTCTCACAAAATTTTTTATACAACATTGTTTGACTTACCTCCACATAATGTTTAGGATGTGGAGTGTGGTCTCGATTTCCAACTCTCAACTTCAAGACATCCTTCACATTTGGTGACACTCTTGAGTTAGCATCCCAGAATTGTTGAATTTCATCCTTGACAACATCTGTTAGCTTCTTATCGAAACGTGGAAGTCTCCCACCATAAGCCCATGTATCAATTTGAAGCAGATCATCAAGTCTTTCTCTTCTTGCAAGTGCTCTACCGAAAGTTTTACGGTCTATATTGAAGTCAACACAAGTTTGTCTCATCAAACGAGCCTTTCTCAATTGATGACTTACTAAGGCAGTTGTAATAATCCTCCAAGAAACTCTCTTGTCTTTTTCTCTGCTAGTCTTCCCAATGCTATTGAGAGCATTGAAAAGATTCTTCACAATCATGGCATTTCTCTCCATTTTCTTGTTCACACGAATCTTCAATTTCACAAGCACAGGTCTCATCTTTTGCATCTTTAACAACTGCACAAAATTTTGACATTGCTCAACCAATGTCTTGTTTCCAAAAAATTGATCATAAAGTCTTGAAGCCCACAACCTAATAGTTCTATGTGACCTCTTTCCTTCCCAATTATTCATAATGTTCTCCTCAATTTCAATTAACCATTTAGGTCTTCTTGAAAGCCCCAAATTTGAAGTTTGATTATCTTTATTGCAAGGGACTTCATTTCGCATATAATTTGGAGATGTGTAACGTACATGTGGTTCTTGTGCAACATTTTCATTCCCCAAGTCTACATTTTCAATCTCCATCTGTACATTTTCAAATTCAACATCCTCTTCACTTACAACTACATTTACGGGGTCACCTTGATTAATGTTTAACAAACCTTCTCTCCTTCTTCGGTGATTTTCCTTATCTATTTTCCTATATGCTTGAATTTCTTCATCCATCAGCTTCCCCTTGCATTTAGCCTTTTGACGACTGCTACTTCCCATGGTGAGACCACAAGTCGACAAAAATCAAACAATGGGCCCCAAATCACTTTTTTTTTTTTGCAATGCGTGAAAAAGTATAAAATCCCATGCTTGTCTGGTTTGTGGGGAGAGGGAATATTTTGGTCAAATATTACTTGTCCAAAATTGGGTATCCGATTCCATATCAAGTACCTGATATTCCCAGGTAGATGAAAAAAGTGCGCGAGCAAATGAAAAAAAATGAACTTCTACATATAAAATGGGGTATATAAGTTATAAAATGTATATTATATATATATATTAATGTGTGTGTGTATATATATATATATATATACATATACATATATATATATATAGACATATATATATATATATGTATATATATATATATGTATATATATATATATATATGTATATATATATATATATGTATATATATATATAA